>CM058041.1:83240770-83269127 GCA_030169165.1 Centaurea solstitialis
TGGCTTGCATTATATGATTGTTTAAGTGATTGCATATCTTGTCATTCAAATACTCTACAAAAGATAGACCTAACAATATAAAAGAGTAAAAGACCATAATACCCTTTACAAGTTGAATGAAAACACATATGAACTTGGAAATGTTATGCTAACAAATCATGATTATTAACTTATTATCAATTATCATCACATTCTTGGCTTGCATAATATGATTGTTCAGTGATTGCATATCTTGTCATACAAATACTCTACAAAAGATAGACCTAACAACATAAAAGAGTAAAAGACCATAATACCTTTACAAGTTGAATGAAAACACATATAAACTTGGAAATGTTATGCTAACAAATCAAAGGTTATGAATTTATTATCAATTATCATCACAATCTTGGCTTGCATTATATGATTGTTAAGGGATTCCATATCTTGTCATACAAATACTCCACAAAAGATACACCTAACAACATAAAAGACTATAATACCCTTTACAAGTTGAATGAAAAATGAATACCTTCCAAGGCCAAAGAGTAGTGATTGAAGTTTCAGCCATGGAGAAAAATGCAGAAAGACCAAAAAGGGCAGCCAAGATCAAACCTTGTTCCTTTAAAACCTTAAGAACCATCAAAACTTTTGGCAAAGAGTTCATTAATGACAACTTAATCTGGTCTAAACCCACATACCCACCACCATTCAAAACACCTTCAGCAGCAAGAACCCTTTTGCACCCAAACCCTAAGAAAACCCCACAACAAACAGCCATCAAAACCAACCTTTTATTGAAGCAAATTTCAAACCCCAAATTTGGGGGTTTTGGATGGCTTTCCACATTACCACTTTTAACCCAAATGGATCTTAACCCTCTGTCTTCTCGAACAACTCTATAACAACTATTTATCGAGAATCTTGATTCAAGAACAACAACCCTTTTCTTGAATCTTGAAAATCTTGAACAATGTAAGATTTTAGGGCACCCTTTTGGGGATGATTTGAAAAGGGAGAATTTAGGGGGTGGTTTGTAAGATGAAGTGTTCCAAATTGAAGCTTCAATTGCTGCAAATTCCATGTGGGTTTTTCTTGGAGATGATGAAAATGATGAAAGAAACCACAAGAAAGTGAAAGATTTGGGATTTTTAGGGTTTTTGGAAGAATTGGTGGGTTTTAGTGAAATGGGTTTTTGAAAAAGATGAGATTAGGGTGGTGTTGTTTCTTCTTCATCATCATCGTCTCCGTCGTTCCACACAACACCAACCCCTTTTTTTCCTTTTTTTGCTCTTTCTTGAAGGCAAGTTGAATTTTATTCCTCAAGTGGGAATTTGTGAAAAATGACATTTATACCCTTCTTCAATGGCTTGAAATGTAATAGAATTTGTGAAGATTTTGTTTGGTGTAAATGAAGAATGAATGAGTATTACTTTTGTGTAATGAGGTTTAATTTTTTTAGATTTTTGTTTGTTTTGATTGATAATCACTAAATTTTGTAACTAATGATGATATAGATTTTAAATGGTTATATTATGTTCGACTTAATTTTGATTACGTGAAAAATGTCATATCAAAATCGACTGATGTCACGTTGGTTGAAAGTTTGTTGCACTAATTGAAGTAACTCGTTATATATAGAAACTAATGCAAACTTCAATATATTTTTATGTTATTCAAGACATCGTCAATCAAAGGCTTTTACGTTTCCTAAAACGTCCGTTCAAAGTTTGTTAACTTACTGTCATTAATTTTTTTAAAAAGACGTGTGTTGAATAAAATCGAAATGGTCCCTCAAATGTTCATTCTTTTATGCTCATTGTTCTCATGGACACTAATGTTTTATGCAAATTTTAACTAGTATTTGTGGGTACATTCTTATGTATTTTGAATAAGATTAGGAAATTTTAGAGAATATGCATTAGGAATCAATCATAAAGATCCTTGTGTATTCATGGAGCATATATGGGTATGCAAATTGAAAAGCTCTATCCAACTATTTTCTTCTTGAAATGATATAAACAAATCTCGCTTGAACTTAGATAAACGGATTGTACAACAACCATCTATAATAGTGTAATTTCCATGCATTTCACAAGGTCAATGTGTTTGATAATCATTGGTTGGTATGGTTTAAAGTTCAATAAATATATATATTAGCTCGATGTGTTCACTGATCTTTTACTCGATATGTGAGGTAACTAAACCTTTTTCAAGATTTAAGGTATACTCGAATCTCATGTTGCCAAGTTATGATCCTTTTTTTTTTTTTATTACACTATAATTTTTATCATTTGGTTGGTTTTGATTTGAATATTTAGTAATTTTTTTCACCATATCAAAGTCTGTTTTTAACATTCCAATGTATGATTTAACCTCATTATGATATTAGAATAGCACAAACAACACCCCCCCCCCCCCCCCCCCCTCGCATCCATTTGACTTTGATCCTTCTCGTCCATCTCCGTCAAAATTCAAGATGTCATCACCGCCTCCCTCTGTCCACATTTCACCATCCCTTTCTTCTTCAATGATCTTTCTTCGCCCGCCCGCCCAACCCACATATTATATATTCTTGAAAACTCTCAAGCGATGTCTCATTGTAGAAAACAAGATGTGTGATTATATATACAATGAAGATGCTCCACCGGATGGATGTGTGTGCAAAACAACACGGATAATAAAGGAAACCCTTCGTAAGTTGGAAACCTCGATTTTATAAACCATTCAGTTCTAACAAACCATACAAATGTAGCCAAAATTTTAGTCTAATAAAATATAAAACCTCATGTTGTTTGCTTCTTAGTCATGATCATAATTAATGAATCTTATCAACTTTCATATATATATATATATATATATATCAATCATAATCAAAGCATTGACTATGGTTTGTATATTTGTTAGAATTAAATAATTTATAAATGAAACGTCTCATATATATAGCAAGATCTGTAATCATCTCAAATTTGCATATTGTTTGTGATGGTTGTATCAATGGTCTTTTTTCATGAAAACCAATAGGGGCATTAGGAGGTGATCGGGGTGGTGTTATCAGAACAGCAGTAACGTTGATGAACATGTATAACGGCGGGTGAGGGTGCCACCCGGGGGTGGTGGCATTGTGTTCATACCGCCTTTAATTTATCTAACAGTGTTAGTGTCAAGAACCAAACTCAAAAGAAAAAAACAAATCATAGGGCCACTTATTGCATTTTGTGAAACAGGGACCAAAATCCAAACTTTGAGCAAACGGTGTAGTCTTACTATATAGCATTATTTACGCAAAACATTGCTTACCAACTTGACCAGGAACCTGCCTCTAAGAACACCACGTAAATGGATATTTTCAGGTTCACTTGGCAAACGCGGCTAAAGGGGTATTTGAGCAAAATGGCCCCATAACTTGCATTGATTAAAAAAAAATATTCACAATGACATCAATAATAAATCTCATATGAAACATTATTCACAAACCATATATTCTTTTGTAAAAATACACACAATGAAATATAACACTCAAACCATTCTTGATTCTTCTATCTTCATAAGTGAATGCTGCTTGTCGAGCATACAGAAGATAACCTAATCACATGTGAATAACGTTTACACCATGTGATTATGGTTGAATCCTAATTTAAGAACTAAAGATAATAATACAAGAATTGTTACCAATCATGATAGAAGGCATGAGAGCTGAATCCAAGATCTTAACACTTCATTTGACTCCTGTTATTCTATTATTACATTCAGGAAACCACAACCATTTCACCTTACCCATTCATTAAGCCGGAGGACACCGGACCGTTGCGATAAGATTCAGACCGTTTTTCCTCTTAACCGTCGCACCAAAAGCTTCGGTCATGTCAAGATCTTCCGGCTTCCCGCTACCGCCTGCCGGTTTCCAATCGAAATGGTAGAGTAAAGACGCGAGTGGAAGCTCGAGATTCGCTAATCCAAATGAAATCCCGGGACATATTCTCCTCCCAGCACCAAACGGGATGTATTCGAAGTTAAGCCCTCTAAAATCTATCGAGCTATCGAGAAATCTTTCCGGTTGAAATCTCTCGGGATCCGTCCAATGGTTTGGGTCTCGGCCGATGACCCACGCGTTCACCACCACTTTCGTCTTCACGGGAATCTCGTACCCGTTGATCTCACATCTCTCGCTGTTTTCCATCGGCAGCATCAACGGTGCCGGAGGGTGTAGTCTTAGCGTTTCTTTGATGACTGCCTTTAGGAAATTTAGTGACTCGATGCCGGTTTCGTCAACGGTCGTTTTCGTGCTGAAAACTTGTCGGATTTCCGTTTGTACCCTTTCCATGATACTTGGATTCTTTAGCAATTCGGACATCGCCCATTCTATGACCGTTGAAGATGTGTCACTTCCGGCGGATAATACGTCCTGAGAAGAAAAGGCCCTTAACTTAACTAGCCTTTTGTAAAAAAAAAACTACAAGAATAACCTACAAATACACTTTTTACAAAATTTACCTCCCATTTCTCCTTTAGAAATGCGAAATAACCCACAATTATGATTAAATAACTGACATTGATGTGACAAAAGTTGAGATGATGTTATCCCTGTACCTCAATTTCGTGCTTAGTAGGGCAAATTGCACCAAGTGTTTTAGCCTTTTTGCTGCCCTTGGTGCGATTGGCCCTACTTAGCGTGAAACCAAGGTACAGGGGTCACATCATCTCAACTTTTATCACATCAATGTTAGTTATTTAATCAGACTTGTGGGTCATTTCGCATTTCCAAAGAAGAAATGGGTGGTAAAAATTGTAAAACCTTAAGGAATCATAACTCATAAAGATCAAGATTTACTAACCAAGATGATTGCTTTGAGGTTGTCCATGGTCAAGGGCACTTCGAGATCGTCTTGCTCCTGGACCTTCAAAAGCGCGTCCACGAGCAAATGATTCCCATCTACATCTCCCACTTCACGAGCTCGGTGTTCTTCAATAATGTCGTCCAACACCTCATCGATCCTTCGATGGATCTTTTCAAGTTTTGGCCGAAACCCGCTAAGATAGGCGATAGCCTTCGAAGATGGGTAGAGGTCCGTAAGACTAAACCCTCCCGATAACACTATCGCTTCATCGATGAGAGAAATCAACGCTTCTTGATGCTTCACCTTCTTCCCAAACATTGATCTCGCCGTGATCCCATACGTCAACGCGTAAATACGCTCGCTGAGATTGAACGGAGATCCCGACCGTGCGCAAACGGCGGTCACTAGGCCCGAAACCTCTTGCTCTCTAATCGGTCGAAGAGACTGAACGTGTTTAGCACTCAAAAGCTCGGTGTTGCAAATCCTACGGAGCTGTCTCCAGTAAGCTCCGTAAGGAGAAAACATGATGTTGGTGGACTTGTACGCTATCACATCCGCCGCAAGAAGAAAAGGCCGGTTGGCGAAGTTCACATCATGGGTTTTCATCACCTCTTTCGCGGTTTCGGCCGAGGAGGCCACGATCGTGGAGTTTTCTCCGAGTTGTAGGTGCATCAACGGTCCGTATTTTCGCGCCAAATCTCCCAAGATACGATGTGGGTGCGGACCTGCAACGTCAAGAATATTTCCGATCAGTGGCAGCTTTCTCGGGCCCGGGGGTAGATTGGGAACCGGACGGCCAATTTTGGGTCGCCTCAAGAGTTTGATTATGAGTAACGTGAAGAGAAATGTGAAAAGAATTTGGAAAGTCAGGTCCATCGAGGGTCTGAATCTTGGATCGGGTTAATCGTGCAAAAGATGCAAAATATGCAGAGGTTAAGCTCTGATTATATGATCTTTTTGGCATCAAAATATGTATCACTAGAGTCGGTATATATTGTAGTTTATTAGTCGATTAACACAATGAGTATAAAACCTAAGAAAGAACAAAAGAAGTAGAATAAGATGCTATTGATCGTATCAAAACAAAGGCTAAAAGACACGAAAGCATGTACCTTTTGTTTTGCTCGTTGTCCAAATCACTGGCTACGCGGTTGCTTGTCTTTTGTTCACGGACAAAAGGGAAACGCACAATGGCATAAGACAAGAAGTAGATGAGATCGAAGATATGGAGCTCAGCTTGAATAGTGTTACATGTTAAGAATATAGGCATTGTTTACTTATAGCTTAATGAGCTTAATGGTCTGAGCAGCTTATATGCTTAGGGGTTGTTTGGATGGTTACATGGAAGAGTTGTCAGTGTTGATTAATCTATTTGTATAGATAGAGAAGGTTTTGTTTGGAAGGATTTTTTCATAGATGAAAGTAATGCGTTTTTTAATTAGGAGGGGTATGTTTGGAAGAAGAAAAAAACATGGTATTCTATATAAAGCTCCCCTTGGAAGCTTACTGGATAAGCCACTTTCTATATCATTAAGCCAATATCAAACAATCATGTATAGCTAACCAAATAAGCTGCGAGTCTCATTAAGCTGCTAACAGACAGGCCCTTAGTCATACAAGAGTGTTTCTTTATGGCTTAATCATTAAGCCACTAAGACAAAATGGCTATATGAAATAAGCCAGAGTCCCTCACGTGTCCTCATTAAGCCATCACAAACGAATTAGCACTAGAAATTTTCCAGAAATAACTCAGCCCTCTTTCTTTGCTATATAAAGCTCCCCCTTGGAAGCTTACTGAATAAGTCACTTTCTATATGATTAAGCCAATACCAAACAATCATGTCTAACTAACCGAAAAAGTTGCGAGTCTCTTTAAGTTGCTAACAAACAGGCCTAGTCATAGAAGAGTGTTTCTTTACGGCTTAATCATTAAGCCACTTAACCCAGAAAGGGCTATATGGAATAGGTCAGAACCCCTCATTTGTCCCCATTAAGCCATCACAAACAAACTAATACCATAAATGTCCCAGAAATAGTCCAACCCTCTCTTTTTGCCTCCCCAAACCCATCTCATGTCCTTCAAACAGAGCTTAATGAAGAAGAAAAATAGCAAATAGCCCCTTATCTAAAGATGCATAGATGGTGTGTTCTAAGTTTTTATTGTATACTAATGTATCTATCTACTCTTACATTGCCAAGCCAAGATAACCAAATGTATTACCATCAAACAATTAAATTTCTAGAATTGCATCAAAGAAAAAAGGCTAGAACTAAAAGGATAACAAATAACTACTTCAGCCATATATCACCAAATATTTAGTTAGAAAAGTACCTTTCAAGAAACCAACAATAGCAAAATGCACCACTCCTCACATAGTTGCTTAACAAATCAGCCCACTAATAGACAAGTAGAACAAAGGCCACAAAACCCCTCTTTATTCATCATATAATCTGCATTAAATCTATTGGTAGTACAACTAAAACATAAGCTCATATACATACACACATTGTAGAAAATATAACCTCTTTAATTAACTCCCACTTGAACACAAGAAACAACCAAAAACAGACAATAAGTACTTATATAACATAATCAGACCATTCACTTATATCTGAAGTATGATCCATAGTAAGACCAGGGATCTTATCAAGCTTAACTGGATTTTCTTTCCCACCAATAAGCTTAGCCGGATTCCCGACCGCGGTCGTTCTAGCCGGCACGTCTCTTAACACCACCGAACCCGCCCCGATCTTCGCCCCTTCTCCGATCCTAACGTTACCCAAAATGCAAGTCGCGGCCCCGATCAAGACCCCGTCTCCAATCTTCGGATGCCGGTCCCCACTCACCTTCCCGGTCCCACCCAACGTCACGTTATGCAAAATCGACACGTTGTTTCCGATAACCGCCGTCTCCCCAATTACCACTCCGGTGGCATGATCGAGCAATATCCCGCGTCCCATCTTGGCACCCGGATGGATATCCGCCGAAAAGACCTCCGAAACCCTATTCTGTATCGTAATCGCCAAAACTTTCCGATCTTGGGACCATAGCTTGTGGGCTATCCTATGAGCTTGGCAAGCAAGAAAACCTTTAAACTTCAAGAAACATTGCACGTAACTAATACAAGCCGGGTCCCGTTCCTTTACGGCCCTTAGATCATCCTTAACCGCCCCAATGATTTCTTGATCCCCTTCAAGAACACTCATAAAAAGATCATAAAGGGTCCCACTTGGAAGACTTAAATCACTAAGCTTCATAGAAAGATTGTTAGCTAAAGCGGTATCAATAGCATTATGAGACAAGATTAAGCTGAAATAGTAGTCGGATAAAATGGGTTCTCGATTAACGTCCGATTGAGCTTCTTCTTTCATGGTTAACCACAAATCTTGATCTTTTTCTTGATCTTGATCGATGTTTTCTTCAGAGATGGGTTTTGTGAGAATTTTTGAAATGGGTACGCAAGAAAATTGATCTTGGCAATTGGGTCGAAAGAATTTGGGATTATTGTTATTGTTATTGTTACATTCAAGAAGTTGTGTTCTTGAATCTTGGATACAAAGAAGCAATCTTTTTTCTTGTTTTTTGGGGGAATTGATGAGATTTTTATGTGGGTATGGTGGGAAAGAAGAAGGGTGTGAGAGTAAAGATGATCCAAGAAAATGGGTATGGAGATGATTGTAGGAATACATGTGCAGGGTGTGTGGTGGATTTTAGGGTTAAAAATGGTGGGTTTTTAGAGTAATGATGATCCAAGAAAATGGAGGAAGAGGAGGAGATGGAGAAAAACGACGACGTTTGTGGGGATGAAAAAGGGTGGTTGTGGATGTTTAAGCGTGGCGTTTTGCGGCGGATTTTGGAGTTCTATCCACCACCACCAAACATCTTCATCAAGAATCATTTCAAAACCTAGGTTTGTGTTTACAATTCAAATCTTCTAGAAAAGGTGGAATTGAATTATTTGTTTTTAAATAATTTTTAAAGAGGGGTATTGTGTCATAGCCTACTATCTTTTTCTATTATTTTTCTTAATCACGTAATTCATACCTCTTCCTATTTTTAGACCGACCCATCATCATCTTTAATATTTTCTTAAATTGAGATTTTCAGCCTGAATCATGTTTCCAACACTTTAAAATGAAGAAAATTGGGATCTTTTACCTACATTGAGTGGATGTCATTCATACTAAGAAGGATTTTTATTTGCAAAAAGCAAATAAAAATTGGTTAAATATATGTACAGACCCTGTTAAGAACTTTAGATAACGTTTGGTATGTAGACATGATTAAACTGAACTAGACATAATAGAACTGGATAGGACAAGAGTATGATTGGACAAGACATGACTGGACAAACGTATGTCCATCTAGGGTTTGGTATGACTAGGACAAGACAGAATTAGACAAGTTTTGTCCAAAAATTGCTTAACGATTTTATATATCATATAATAATTATAATTAACACAAAAAAGTAGTAATTTAATTTAAAACATTTTTGCACAATTTTTATAAACATAAATATATAATAGTACCAAACTAGAATACATTTTTTGATATAACTTATGGTGGTGGTTATGGTAGAGTTGGAGGTAGTATTGGTTATGGTAAAGGTGTTTGTTGATGGTGTTACTGGTGGTGATTAGTGATCGATGGTGGTTGTGCAGGCGATGGTGTGATTATGAAGGTGGTGGAAAAGGTTGTTGTGGTAGAGGAAGTGGCCAACGATAGTGGTGGTGATGGTGGTGGCGATGGACGATGGTGGTCGGTGGTCGTTGATGGTTGTGGAGGTAGCGATGGACGGTGAAGGTCGATCGATGCTCGAGGGTGGTTATAGAGGTGGTGGAGGAAGTTGTTGTAGAGGAATAGGAGGTAGATGGTGGCTATGGTGGTGGTGATAGCCGTGACTAGCGGTGGTGACTCCAAAAAAAAGCTATCATATTAGTTATATATCAAACAAAGGTTAATTAGTAATATTTTAGATTTTGTCTTATTTTTGTCCCATATTGTCCAACTATTTTGATGGAACACGAAAAAAGTCATTTTTTTTCTCATGTCGTCTCATCTTATCCTGTCGCATGTCACATCAAACGTACGATAATGAATTTTTGTTCCTGTCTCTTATCACAACAAAACAAAATAATGAGTTTTATCACATATGTTCTATCTCATGCATGTACCAAAACAATCTCATAAATTTGTCCTTGTCTTTGATATGATATCTATTAAATGATAACATATTTTATTTTGAAAAAGACATACACGAGTATCCATTTATTTAATCTGCATACTAATTATTTATCTTGTTTTAAATAAAATATAGTATAAACATGAAACATGTTTTATTATATGTATGAGTAGAATGATTAACATGAAACATGAAATATGTTATATTATATGCATGAGTAGAATGATTATTAGTTAATAATCAATTACTTGAATATTATAAACGAGAAGTTTCGATAGAAAGACTATGAAACGACAAATGTCTTACCTTAATTTTTATTAAGTGGCGTTTATGAACAAGGATAAAAGTCTATTTTTTGTTAAGATTTTTAAATTATTTGGATAAGCTTTAATAAAACTTCAACAAACAAATTGTTTTCTTTCCTTTGATCAAATGGTTATGTGTACAAGATTACACCAATATCCACCAACAAAAACTCCCAGAATAAGGTATAAGTATAGAGACCAAAGCACTCGAACCTGTATCACTCAATCAGAAAAACACGGTTTTTGATGTGGTCGATTATTCCGAGAAGAAATCCAAGAGACCCAATCTAATTTATGGTTTTGGACTCTTCTCGTAATCCATTTGAAGCTTCTCAATTGGAATTCAAAAAACACATGTGACAACTTTTTTTTTTTCCTCCTTGAAAACTAGTCTATTTCGATCAAACCATATGAGGTATAATAAAACATGTCTCGATCAAACCATATGAGGTATAATAAAACTAGTCTGTAAGTAGAATATACGATTGCTTAATAAAAGGGGAGGCTAATTGCACCCCCATAATTGATAATTGCACCTCTATTTTCTCACATACATCAATATCACAGTCTACTTTTTACATTCCGGATATACAGAATGACTGATTATGACATTCATAGGGTGCAAATAGCAATCCTCTTAATAAAATGATTGTCTCTCCTAGAATTTCCAACCCTAGGAGCATACCTTTTATAGTAGGTCAAAGATAGTCAAAACATACCAAAAGTAGTAAGAGCATCCACAATGTATAGATTTTTCAATAACTTTTTTGTTACTTGTTATTGTCAACTCAATAACTTAAAAACCTCTACTTACCTCCACTATGTGAAAAACCTCATCCAATTTTTTTCATAGTTTTTCAAATTTTTAGGGTCCCGTTAAGCTAAAAGTATGAAAAATAAATTTAATATATGTATAAAAGTATGAAAAATAAAATAAAAATTAAGTTTAAAATACTTACAATAAAAAAAGTTATAAATATATAATTAATTTAAAATATTTATTAATATATAACAAAATTTAAACATGGAAACTTTACATATATTAGGAAATAAAACTGATTAATAACTAAAACTTTACATATATAGCCGGCTCAGTTTTTTTTTTTTTTTTTTTTGGAAGAGGTATCCCAGACCACATTGGGCCCATACTAATCCTCGGCAATTTTGGGCCGAAGCCCGACTACTAAAGCATGCAGCCCGGGGTCGAAGCCCCCGTACCTCCAGAATGCGTTCCCCAAGGCTCGAACTCGGGTTCACCACTATGTAGTACCCAAGCCTTACCACTAGGCTAACACTCCTTTGGTTATAGCCGGCTCAGTTGGCTTGATGCGTGGGCTATAGGACCTATATGGGGGAGGTCAGGAGTTCAACTCCAGGCGGCCTCCATGTGGGGGATTTTCTCTGACCAGCAACCGTGTTAGAATCCCAATACGATGCCTTGAAGCCCGAATATGGGAAACTGGATGGCTAAGTTGGGGGTGGTCACTTCTATTCGTGGGAAGATTCGAACTCGGGTCGAGAGACTTGGTGCCTTGGTGGCACGCAAGATACTTTGTTGCATCAACTACTGTTAAAAAAAAAGCTGATAAAATACAAAAAGGTTATGAAAAAATAGATCGTGCAGTTCTGAGCCATGATGCAAAACATCACCAAAAATCTCAAACGAAAAACCTCACCACTATGTGAAAAACCTCTAAATGAAGTTTTTGCTTTTTGAAAAACCACTCAAAAAAACCTTTGAAAAAGCTCTTAAAAAGCACATTGTGGATGCTCTAAAAGCCTTTTAAATAAATGAATGGGCCAAAACATTGGGACACACTCACAAACAACTAACTAAATTAACTACAACAATGTAAAACCCATAATAAAGGATCTAACAGAATAAAATCCTAATTGCTTTCACTTCTCGTCAAGGTTTAAAGAATTCTCTAAACTTATGTTTTTTCCTTCTTTTCTCTATTTTGGAGAACAAGATAGAGAAGCTGTTAGAGTACTATAGAAAACAAAAAGTTAATTTTCTCTATTTTAGATAAATTATTAACCAAACCTTTTTCTTACCGATTACCTTCAATGTACCTATTTTTTTACACTAATTTTGACACTTTTCCGGTGGAACTTAGTTTCTTCACACCTCATTTATCACTCTCTTGCAATGTGTGTGTGTTTTGGTTATATGTACATGATGATGACCCTAGATGAAGGGGTTATATGTATAAATATTTCAATTTATTTCTGCAACCAAACAATTTGTTAAATTAACTTGATGACATTTTATTCAATTCTAAGTAGTTTGACATACATATATCATGCATATAGAAAATATTCTTCGAACCATACGATGCCCTTAGCTCTAATTAAGAGTACGTTGAGTTTAAACGAGAGTGAGATGACGTCCGGGGAACTTCTCTCTCTATATATAGAGAGAGGGAGAGAAAGATTCAAATGAGAAGTGCTAAAAAATGAGAAATAGAGTAGTGATCTCCACCACTCATCCGATTAATAAAGGCAACTTTGACCGGTTACGGAGGACTCGATCACGGAGGATTGACGCGATTCATGGAGGGTGGAGACGATTCACGGAGGGTGACCGGTCAAAACCGCATTTATTGACCGTATGAGTGGTGGAAATCACTTCCCTACTTCTCATTCTTTTAGCACTTCTCATTTGAACCTAATACATATATAGTATTAGGTTCAAATGAGAAGTGCTAAAAAACTAGAACTAAAGAAGTGATTTCCACCAGTCATCCGGTCAATGAAAACGGTTTTGACCGGGTCACCCTCCTTTAATCGTCTCCACCCTCATGAATCGCATCAATTCTCCGTGAGTGCATCCATTGTAACCGGTCAAAGTCGCCTTTATTGACCGGATGAGTGGTGGAGATCACTTCTCTACCACCCCAATTCTTCAAAGATTCCGAGACAACGTATGATGATCTATGCACACCGGGAAGAAGAAGAAGACGACCACCTTGCTCAAGATATCGATGAAGATGACTACGATGATCTGTGGAGCAAGATAAGAGATGAGGCTTGGTCAGAAATCAGCCAAGAACCCCTTTTATCAGAATATTTGATGAGCACAATCTTGTGTTATTCTGCTATGGAGCATTCCCTAGCAAATCACTTGTTTGCCAAACTGGGTGATAGTACCTTCCTCCCTGCTGGAATGCTCTATCAACTCTTCATCACTGTTCTACAACAAGATCAAGAAATCATGACATCTGCTAAGGCTGATCTGAGGGCTATCAAGAAAAGGGATGTGGCATGCATGAGTTATCTCCATGCTTTCTTGATGTTTAAAGGCTTTTTGGCCTGTCAGTCTCACCGAATTGCCCATCATTTGTGGTCGAAAGGGCGAAAAACCCTTGCCCTTACGATCCAGGGCCGAGTATCTCAAGTGTTTGCGTTTGACATTCACCCTGGTGCAACAATCGGGCGCGGCGTGGTGTTTGACCACACCACCGACATCGTCATAAGAGGAACGACAGTTATTGGAAACGAGACGTTGGTGCTTCATAATGTTACCTTGTGCGCGATCGGGAAAGTGACGGGTGATGACCGGCACCTGAAAATAGGTGACGGGGTCCTAATAGGGGCCGGAACCTCTGTTTTAGGTAACATCAGTGTTGGTAAGGCAGCCAAAGCAGGGGCTGCCTCCGTGGTGCTTAAAGACGTGCCTCCTGGAGGCACGGTCGTTGGGAACCCTGGGAAACTTTTGGGAGGTTAAAGATTTTGGACCTGATACATGATCTTTGTTTTGGTTAGTTGCATGTAGCAACTTCTTTTAGGAAGAATATATAGTAACAAAAAATTTGTAACTTCTTTTCATCATAGGAATGGAATTTCAGAAAATTAATTGCCTAAAGTCTTTGTCTTAATTAATTATAGAGATCAGGAACTATAAAGGAGCTAGAGAGATGAGACGTGTTGATAAATGGATGCATGTAACTAATATATATAATAATCATATATAAAAGATTTTATCAACTTAATTATTTTCACACACCATTTTTGTAAGTGATCAGGAAGGAACTACATATATCCTCCATGCAAATTATGGTTTACCTACAAGCTAGTCTCAAATTCTGCAATTGAACAACACACAAATTAGCAAAAGTGTTTGTCATAAGCAAATCAAAACCAACATAATATCCCAAAACAAGCAACCAAATCTGCCAAAACTTACTACAACTATAGCTCGATAAGCAAAATGGCATTTTATATACGCTAGACACGTACATACTCACGTGCGTGCGTTGCAGGACGAACCATCTCAAATTTAAAGCTGAGATCTCAAAAGAATAACCTTGTTTTATATTCGACTTTGTATTACCTAATTCTTTTAACCCATCACAAAATATCAATTTTATAACTTCAATTGTGTGTTTTGTATATAGTTCAAGGTCAATATAGTTAATTCATCAAACAAAAAATGAAAAAGATCGGTTATATAGTGTGTATTCAAACCCATATATATGATATTTGAGTTGATTTTGAAGGTTTTGATTAGACAATTATAATAGTATAATTTGTAGGGGAAAAACACATTCTTTAATGTATTTTAGTTAATATAAGATTATGTATAAATGAATGTAATAAGATTGTAAAATAAAAATAAAAAGAGGAATATAAAGTAAATCAAAAAACTAATTATAGAAATATAAAGTATAAACTAAAAATTAAAATGTAAGGTGAAAATGAATAACTTGAAACCGTTTTGGTTCGGATGAATCATTCGTTTTCGAAACTTTTTCAACACACCTAAATGTTCCCCCTACCATAAAAATCTCTAGATCAATCTTTATTCTTCCAAAAGCTTGGTCGGGTCCCAACAACGGTGGCTCCAGGAGCCACGTCCTTTAATTAGGACCACGAAGCAGCCCCAATTTTGGCCGCTTTTCCAACATTGTTGTTACCCAAAACACAGGTGCCGGCCCCAATTAGGACCCTTCTCCGACTTTCGGGTGCCGGTCGCACCCAAGGTAACGTTGTAAAGCACCAAGACGTTGTAAAGCACCAAGACGTTGTTTCCTAAAACAGTCGTTTCTCCGATCCCCATGAATTGATTTCTTGATCTTGTTCAAGAACGTTGGTGAAGAACCTATATAGCATTCCACTAGGGAGGGTACTATCACCCAATTTGCCAGACAGAAGATTGGCAAGGGCATTCTTCATAGAAGAACACAAGATTGCCCTAAAGAAATATTCAGATAAAAATACTTGACAAATTTCAGACAAAGCTTCATCTTTCATCTTTTTCCACCTGATTGTTTCAAATCACACAAAACAAAAGTAAAACGTACCAAGCGTTGGTTGACAATGAAACCGCAATATGATTTGGATTTCATCCGAATTTATTTTAGGGATAGAGGTCGAAAAGAAGAGTCTAGTCCCGTGCTGCTACAAACTACAATGTCAATATATGGCTAAAAAGGAAACGGAAAACCCAACAGAAAATCTTTCTATATCTTTTTTTTGAACGACAAGTTAACACACACGCTCCAACGGTATGGGCCTCCAATTGAGCAATCCCACTAATCCGCTACGACCTGACCCAACCTATAGCTGAACCCGACCACCAGGGAAGTGGATCCCATAGACTGGATCCTCCCATACCGGCCTCGAACCCGACACCCCAAGGATGTTACCTATCCAATTGAGCTAACACTATGAAAATCTTCTGTTTTAAATAAGGTTTGGTGAGAGTTGTGGTTTGAGATTTTGTAGGAGATATCTGAATCTCGTTAACTTTAGATCTAAACGACTATTTAATTAAGTCTTAATTTGGGATAACTTAACTCTTTTAGAGATTGAAGATGAATGATGTGAAAGAAATCGATCATGGAGTTACGCCATGTTCTCGATACATTTAATCGCCTTCTCGATGTATTTTAAGAGATCAAATGAAATTATGAAAAGGAAATCGGACTATATATAAGAAATAAATTATTGATTTGGTCCTTGTAGTTTATTCTTATTAATGGAAATGGTCCTTCATTTGAAATATCAAAGATACATTCATTTGAAATACCAAAGATACATTCATTTGAAAGGGTCATCATGCATATTTTTTTTATTTTTTTAACAGCAAAAGGAAAACAAGACCCAAACTTCGGCATTGCCAACACCCAAGCTAAGCAATCCAACGAAATTTTATTAAAAGTCTATCAAGAAGCTAGACAAAAGACATACCAAAGATACACTCATTTTATATTTTGTTATATTTTCAATTACATATGATCCTCCCAAATAAATAAGAAATACATGATTAAAATTGGTGAAGGGTTAGGTTCACCTAAGATCATGCTTTTTCCGTGACACCAACATTTTTTACATAAAACTTCACAGTAAAATATTGTGAAGGTTAAAAAAATTCGAACATTTATCATAAAAAACATACTAAAAAACATCATCAAGGAAAAAAAATCTAAAAAAAGTAAAAAACGAAACCTTCACAGCTCAAAAAACTGTGAATATAGCAAATAAATAATTCGAACATTCACAACAAAAAATGTTGTGAAAGTAAAAAACGAACTTTCACCTAAAAAAACACCATTAACGTAACATTTACAGTGTTTTTACAATGAATATTCGATTTTTTAACCTTCACAGTGTTTTGCTGTGAAGTTTATGAAAAAAGTGTTGGTTCACCGGTCTCATATAAACAGCTTGATCTCACTTGAACCTAAGTCAGTTAGTGAAACCATTTTATATAATTCATTTATCAGAAAACTTTTAAACATAAATTTTTAATACAAATACTAGTTATTGATACGTATTATTTAAAAATCATGATTACAAAGAATGATGCATAAGTACAACTTTTAAAGCTTCATGTTTGAATATTTATAACCATTTAATAACATAATCAAATATTAAATAAGCATGAATCTTATTTTATGTATAAAAAAATCTAAATATATTTAATCTCATTTTATTTCCTCCCCAATCACCTTTTCTGCCCCAAACATTTATCCATGTGTTTTTGTTTCTTAAATAGAAATCCACATCAATTGAATTCCCGTCCCATTGTGGAGTTTTTTAACCAATTGAATTCCATCCAAAAATTGAATATTTTTCAAAATTCCACCCCAGTTTTGAGAATATTTTGGCTAGGAGGTGTTACATTAATTTTAAAATGGTTATAAAATTTAATCTCTTATTCTTCTTACATATGTTACTTAAAATTCAAGATTACAAGCATATAATACATGACATGAATACAATTTTTAAAGTTGTATGTTTGAATCCACATAAGTTATTGATAAACATAATCGCATATAAAATAAACGGCCCATTTTAAGTATAAAAAAATTAAAATATAATTACAATAATTATTGAGTATAACAAATACTTGATTATTATCTTTATAGGTAAATAATTATTACACCTAAAATAAATCATTTGTTAATAAAAACAAAACATTATAAGTTTCTCAAAATCAATATGACAAAATTTGTATACGCAAAAAAGAAATATCAAATTCAAAAAGCATCACATGGCATCAGAGTGTGCAAAACCCGGACTGTAACACCCGTTATTTCGGTGTAATATCGACTCTTTAATGAAATATGGAATTTAGAATTTTAGATCAAATTATGCCTTTTATGGTCTAATATGTTAGGAAATTCAATTACGAGTCCAACGGTTCTTTCGGAATCGAAAACGGAGCTAAAACGAAGAAGTTATGGCCGAAACAAAATAGGACTGAAAATGATCAGATGCTAGCGATCGCTAGCCACAACCCTAGCGATCGCTAGGAAAATTTCCTTGATTCCTGTTTGTACTCGCGATCAGGCTAACGACCCCGAGAGAAGGCAGCTAGCGATCGCTAGCCCTCAACCCTAGCGATCGCTAGGTAGCTGTCAAAGGGGGGAAAACGGGTTTTAAACCCTTCCAAGCTTCATTTGTTCACAACACCTTCATTTCTCCACCACTTCTCCTGATTTTTCTCTCTACTTTCTCCAAATCCAAAACCCTACAAGATCTTAAGTTGAATCCATACTTGGAGCTAGCTCGGGTGGAAACCACATTTCACCACTTCATCTTCTTCACTCATCCCTTCTCCACCATTGTTGCTCGAAAAGAGGGAAGCTCAAGATTTAGGGTTCTAGCTTGGATCTCACTCGGTAAGCTTCAAATAAACCTTTGTAGGTCGGATCTATACGTATAATGGGGGTTATGAACTAACTTAGGGTTCGATTTACTTGATTTAGGTTGTGCTCGTTATTTGACCTAATCTTGGAATTTGGGGGTTTTACCGCAAAACCCTAAGGTGAGTTGCTAAAACTATTTTGTTAAAACTGAGAGCACATCATTTTGATGAAGTCTATTCTTTGCTTATTATGTGAATGAATGTGAATTTGGTATAGATTACTTCTCATGTTTAGTTGAGGATACTCATGATATGTATGAAGTGCCATGCTAGTATGAATGACTTGGATGGTGCTACCCCTTACATGAGATGAAGTTATCGTATGTTATTTCGTATGTGTTAAACCTACGGATTGTATGATAATTGTATTTATGTGAAATGCTCTACATGATACATGACTTGGGATTGTGTAAGAATGGAATTGATACCCGAAATGGGGCATACCCGAAATGATATAAAGGGCTTGAGACCCTCGATACATACCTCTGAAATGATGCTATGCTAAATTCAGTGTCGAGGTTTTGTATGTGATTAATATGGACTAGATGCTATGCTAAATTCAGTATCTAGGTCTTGTGTGAAAATGATATGGACGTGACGCGATGCTAAATTCCGTCTCACGATCCTAAATGATAATGACATGGACGAACCAACGCAATATTTCCACACCAAACAGTCTTGGGGTTTGTACCTATGTCGCCGGCCCTCGGGTTGCTCCTTGGGCGCGGGCCTCGGATGATGTTGCCATGCTAAATTCGGGACATCGAGGTGTTTGGAAGTAACGAATGTCGGGGTATTGGTTGGGGGAAATGGGTCGCTCCCATTGTTTCCGAAGATAATAATAAACCGGTTTAACATGTTAATTATATTGCTAGTATAATCGTGTATAACTCGCATGTCTTTATATATATCCCGTGCGCATGATATTAATTGTACAACTCACTAGGCTCCTTTAGCCTAACACTTGCTTGGTGTCGATGTGTCTCTCAGGTACTCGGGACATTGTCCCCAAGTAGGCCCCGGACGTAGAGTGAGCTTGGGGGAATATTGGAGATACCGGTCAACTATGACCGCGAGACTTACCGTAGAACAATAACCCTTTTGTAGTCTTCTTCTTAGACAGAACTAGACTAGTTTGGTTATTGTATTTCTCCTCTGATTACAAACATTGTAATTAATTGTACATTACTTATACCCCTGTTTTTGGGATGAGCTCACGCCTTGGCGTACATTGTATACCACCTTTTGTGAAATTTATAAGTTTTTGTTCGCCCTGATTTTTAGGGTGTTACAAGTTGGTATCAGAGTTTTAGTTTAAGCGAACTAGGTGATCACCGTAGTATGCCTAGACTTAAACTTAGCAAACTAGTAAACACGATACATACCTTGGGTAGAACCTTAGGTGGGGAGAGCAATAGGTTGCGAATTCACGTTTATTCAAAGTTGTGGTGATGGTAACGAGGATGCTTATGTATGATTAGTTCATAAATCACCTAGCTACTGATTTATGAATGCGTTGTACGCGAGTGTTTGAGTAACTGTTATTATGATGATGATAAATGTTGGAGTTCGTAAGTAGTCTATTCTTATCCTATTCTCGTGCATTTGTGTGTGACAGATTAGTATGGCGAACACCCGTAGTCAGACGGGCGCCGCAAGAGGACCACCCGACCAAACCGCTTCGACCGCCGACCAACATGTTCGGGTCGAGACGGTTGAGAGTCCACCGAGGCTTCCCGTTCTCGGAGGGGGAACGGAGCACGTACCAAGGGTCAATCTCGAGGATCCAAATCCGGTCCTAACCGAGGTGACTCCGGAGATGAGGATGTTTGACAACGTCATGAAGGCCGTGAACGAGGCCATGAGTAAGCAACAAGAGTCCTTCATGAAGATGTTGGAGGATCGGGACACTAGCAACCGTCGTCATGAGACGGTGGGAGAGAACGCCGCTACGGCGTCGGGGGATGCAGAGGTGGTAGTGGTCACCGAGGAGACCCGAGTCACGGGAGAGAAGGAGAAAGAGAAAGAGAAAGCTAAGGGGTGCTCCTACAAGAACTTCTTGGGGTGTAAACCGCCGGAGTTCCGGGGGTGTACCGACCCGGTTGTTTGCTTGTATTGGCTCCGCGAGATGGAGATGGCCTTTGAGGCTAGCGAGTGCGACTCTTCCCAACGAGTCAATTTCGCATCCCACCTTCTTAAGGGCGAGGCCCTCACTTGGTGGAACTTGACCCGCTCTTCCCTCACGCCGGAGGTGTACGCTAGGCTCTCGTGGGCCGAGTTCAAGAAGAAGATGCTCGAGAAATACTGTAGCGAGCGAGCCCTTGACAAGATCGAGGACGAATTCCGAGGACTGAAGAAAGGCAACAACCCCATTTCCTTTTACGCAAAGGACTTTATGGAGAAGCTTGGGATGGTGGAGCACTTGGCTCCCGACGAGAAGGCAAAGATCAAGGCCTATTCTCGTGGGTTACCGGCCGAGATAAGATCGGCGGTGAGGATCGCAAGGGTCACCACCCTACATGAGGCGATCGAAGAGTCCTTGCGGATCGAGGATGACATCACCCAAGCCCGGGTAGAGGGCTATCAAGCCGGGCAAAAGAGAAAGTTTGAGGAAGCCGCCGCATCGGCTCGATCGAATAAGACCTTCCAAGATGGGAGGCGAAGTGGAAGCCGAAACGAGGCGAAATGGTGCAATGGATGTCGAAGCAAGCACTTTGGGCCGTGTCGCCGCGATTTTCCCCCAACTCCCAATAATTGTGGGAAATGTGGAAGGAGGGGTCATGCGACCCAAGATTGTGCGGCCCGAGTGCCGGTTTGTTATGATTGCAAGGAGCCGGGGAATTATCGGGATGCTTGCCCGAAGTTCAAGAAAGCGACTACCGGGGGTCCGAGCGGATCGGTCGCAAAGGGAGGAAACCCGCCGAAGGTGACTAGCCGTGCTTTTCAAATGACGGCCGCGGAGGCGAGGGAGACATCCGATCTTGTATCGGGTACGTTTCTCGTTAACTCCATACCCGCACTAGTTTTGTTTGATACGGGCGCCGAACGCTCCTTTGTGCATGATACACTAGCTAGGAAATTCACTATGCCTACCACTCCCTTATCTGATGCGCTAGTAGTAGAAGTAGCGGGCGGATTCCTTGTGACCGTTCGAGATTGCTTTGAGGGGTGCACTATAGAATTAGATGGGGAACCTTTCTCCGCTACCCTCATACCCATGAATGTCGGTAGTTTCGACGTAGTGTTAGGGATCGATTGGTTGCGCGCACACGACGCCAACATAGGTTGCGGCAAAAAGATGGTCACGTTACCGGCGTCTAGCAGAAAACCGATTACCGTGTATGGGGATAAGAAGAAGGGCGCCTACACGACCATCTCGATGGTTAAGGCAAGGAAGTGTCTAGCCAAGGGATGCACCTCCTTTTTAGCTTACGTCATCGATACTAAGTTAGAGAAGAAAGAGCTCGCCGATGTGAATGTGGTGCGGGACTTTTCGGACGTCTTTCCGGAAGATTTGCCCGGATTACCACCGGAACGTCAAGTGGAGTTCCACATTGACCTTACACCCGGAGCGGCTCCGATCGCGCGCGCTCCGTACCGATTGGCTCCGACCGAGATGAAGGAGATGATGACGCAATTGCAAGAGCTCTCCGAGAAGGGGTTTATCCGACCGAGTTCGTCACCGTGGGGAGCACCGGTCCTTTTCGTCAAAAAGAAGGACGGCTCCATGAGAATGTGCATCGACTACCGGGAACTAAAAAAGAGGACGGTAAAGAACAAATATCCCTTGCCTCGGATCGACGACCTCTTCGATCAACTACAAGGCGCCGGGTGCTTCTCAAAGATCGACCTACGATCCGGGTATCACCAAGTGAGGGTGAGAGAGGACGACGTACCAAAGACCGCTTTCCGGACGAGATACGGGCACTACGAGTTCTTGGTGATGCCGTTCGGTTTGACCAATGCACCGGCGGTATTCATGGACTTGATGAACCGAGTGTGTAGACCCTTCTTAGATAAGTCGGTTATAGTCTTTATCGACGATATCTTAGTCTACTCCAAAGATGAGGCCGAACATGAACGACACTTACGAGAGGTGTTGAGCGTGCTTAGAGACGAGAAATTGTACGCCAAATTCTCCAAGTGCGAATTTTGGCTCCACGAGGTACAATTTCTAGGCCATGTGGTGTCGCGAGACGGGATCAAAGTGGATCCGGCAAAGATCGAGGCCATGATGAGTTGGAAGTCGCCAACGAACCCGTCAGAAATACGAAGCTTTCTAGGCTTAGCGGGTTACTACCGGAGGTTTATCCAAGACTTCTCGAAGATTGCTTCGTCGCTCACGGTGCTAACGAAGAAGAACGCCAAGTTTCTATGGACCGACAAGCAAGAAGAGGCTTTCCAGACACTCAAGAAGAAGTTATGTCAAGCGCCGATTTTGTCATTATCGGACGGGACGGAAGACTTCGTAGTCTATAGCGACGCGTCCAAGATGGGACTCGGGTGCGTGCTCATGCAACGAGGCAAGGTGATCTCCTACGCCTCTCGACAGTTGAAGGATCACGAAAGGAATTATCCGGTGCACGATTTGGAGTTAGCGGCGGTGGTATTTGCTTTGAAGTTGTGGCGACACTACCTTTACGGAACCAAGTGTACACTATACACCGATCACAAGACTCTCCAACACATTTTCGACCAAAAGGAGCTCAACATGCGGCAAAGGAGATGGCTCGAGCTACTAAAGGACTATGACTGCGAATTATTGTACCACCCCGGTAAGGCGAACGTAGTCGCCGACGCCTTGAGCCGTAAGAACTATGGTGATAGCGTTGGTGTGACCCTTAACCGGATTAGCGTGGTGTCGAGTTTGATGGAAAGGATCAAGGCGAGTCAAGCGGAAGCCCTTCGAGAAGAAAACCTCAAGGATGAGGTAATGGTGAAGCAAAAAGAGTTGTTGACCGAGGATAGCCGCGGGCTTAAACTGTTTCAAGGCCGAGTTTGGGTGCCGAAGCTTGGTGGCAACCGGGAATTGCTCTTGGATGATGCCCACAAATCCAAGTATTCCATACATCCCGGGAGCACCAAGATGTACCGGGACTTGAAGATGAACTATTGGTGGCCGGTCATGAAACTTGACGTGGCTAGTTATGTCGAGAAGTGTGTCACATGCCTTCAAGTCAAGGCGGAACACCAAAAGCCTTATGGTAGTTTACAACCTCTAGACATCCCAGAATGGAAGTGGGAGCACATTACCATGGACTTCGTGACCAAGCTACCGAGGACCTTGAGGGGTCACGACACTATTTGGGTGATCGTGGACCGACTCACGAAGAGTGCTCACTTCCTCGAGATGCGCGAAACCCTACCCATGGACCAATTGGCCAAACTCTACATAAAAGAGACCGTGAGGAGGCACGGTGTACCGTTATCGATTGTCTCGGATAGAGATAGCCGATTTACTTCCCAGTTTTGGCATGGATTGCAAGAAGGCTTAGGTACGAAACTCAAGTTAAGCACCGCCTACCACCCTCAAACCGACGGACAAAGCGAACGAACGATACAAACACTAGAAGACATGTTGCGGTCGTGCGTGATTGACTTTGGTGGGAATTGGGATACACATCTACCGCTAGTGGAATTTGCATACAACAATAGCTTCCACTCTAGCATTGGGATGGCACCATTCGAGGCACTATACGGACGGAAGTGTAGAACACCAACGTGTTGGTTGGAGGCGGGTGAGAAGCAATTTGCGGGACTCGAGATCATACAAGAGACGGTGGATAAAGTAAAGGGTATCCGCGAGCGCTTGAAAGCCGCCCAAGACCGACAAAAGAGTTACGCCGACAAGAAACGTCGCCCCGTAGACTTCCAAGTAGGAGAACGCGTAATGTTGAAAGTGTCTCCTTGGAAGGGTATCATACGGTTCGGGAAACGGGGGAAACTTAGCCCACGCTTCCTAGGACCGTTTACCATTTTGGAAAAAGTTGGACAACAAGCCTATCGGTTAGAACTGCCACCCGAAATGGATGGGATACACCCCACCTTTCACGTATGTTACTTGCGGAAGTGTCTAGCCGAGGAGGAGAGCGTCATTCCGTTATCAGAGATCCGAGTCGACACCGGTAACCGATGCATAGAAGAACCGGAAGCCATCCTAGAAAGGAAAACGAAGAAACTACGCCATAAAGAGGTGACGATGGTCAAAGTCCAATGGAAGCACCACCGAGGTGCTAATGTCACATGGGAAGCTGAGGAAGACATGAAGCGGAGATACCCGCGGATGTTTGCGTAGGTGTAACAAATTTCGGGGACGAAATTTTAATTAGGAGGGGAGGATTGTAACACCCGTTATTTCGGTGTAATATCGACTCTTTAATGAAATATGGAATTTAGAATTTTAGATCAAATTATGCCTTTTATGGTCTAATATGTTAGGAAATTCAATTACGAGTCCAACGGTTCTTTCGGAATCGAAAACGGAGCTAAAACGAAGAAGTTATGGCCGAAACAAAATAGGACTGAAAATGATCAGATGCTAGCGATCGCTAGCCACAACCCTAGCGATCGCTAGGAAAATTTCCTTGATTCCTGTTTGTACTCGCGATCAGGCTAACGACCCCGAGAGAAGGCAGCTAGCGATCGCTAGCCCTCAACCCTAGCGATCGCTAGGTAGCTGTCAAAGGGGGAAAACGGGTTTTAAACCCTTCCAAGCTTCATTTGTTCACAACACCTTCATTTCTCCACCACTTCTCCTGATTTTTCTCTCTACTTTCTCCAAATCCAAAACCCTACAAGATCTTAAAGTTGAATCCATACTTGGAGCTAGCTCGGGTGGAAACCACATTTCACCACTTCATCTTCTTCACTCATCCCTTCTCCACCATTGTTGCTCGAAAAGAGGGAAGCTCAAGATTTAGGGTTCTAGCTTGGATCTCACTCGGTAAGCTTCAAATAAACCTTTGTAGGTCGGATCTATACGTATAATGGGGGTTA
Source organism: Centaurea solstitialis (assembly GCA_030169165.1). Classification (NCBI taxonomy): domain Eukaryota; kingdom Viridiplantae; phylum Streptophyta; class Magnoliopsida; order Asterales; family Asteraceae; genus Centaurea; species Centaurea solstitialis. The sequence goes on from CM058041.1 coordinate 83,266,230, forward strand.
TGAACTAACTTAGGGTTCGATTTACTTGATTTAGGTTGTGCTCGTTATTTGACCTAATCTTGGAATTTGGGGGTTTTACCGCAAAACCCTAAGGTGAGTTGCTAAAACTATTTTGTTAAAACTGAGAGCACATCATTTTGATGAAGTCTATTCCTTGCTTATTATGTGAATGAATGTGAATTTGGTATAGATTACTTCTCATGTTTAGTTGAGGATACTCATGATATGTATGAAGTGCCATGCTAGTATGAATGACTTGGATGGTGCTACCCCTTACATGAGATGAAGTTACCGTATGTTATTTCGTATGTGTTAAACCTACGGGTTGTATGATAATTGTATTTATGTGAAATGCTCTACATGATACATGACTTGGGATTGTGTAAGAATGGAATTGATACCCGAAATGGGGCATACCCGAAATGATATAAAGGGCTTGAGACCCTCGATACATACCTCTGAAATGATGCTATGCTAAATTCAGTGTCGAGGTTTTGTATGTGATTAATATGGACTAGATGCTATGCTAAATTCAGGTCTTGTGTGAAAATGATATGGACGTGACGCGATGCTAAATTCCGTCTCACGATCCTAAATGATAATGACATGGACGAACCAACGCAATATTCCACACCAAACAGTCTTGGGGTTTGTACCTATGTCGCCGGCCCTCGGGTTGCTCCTTGGGCGCGGGCCTCGGATGATGTTGCCATGCTAAATTCGGGACATCGAGGTGTTTGGAAGTAACGAATGTCGGGGTATTGGTTGGGGAAATGGGTCGCTCCCATTGTTTCCGAAGATAATAATAAACCGGTTTAACATGTTAATTATATTGCTAGTATAATCGTGTATAACTCGCATGTCTTTATATATATCCCGTGCGCATGATATTAATTGTACAACTCACTAGGCTCCTTTAGCCTAACACTTGCTTGGTGTCGATGTGTCTCTCAGGTACTCGGGACATTGTCCCCAAGTAGGCCCCGGACGTAGAGTGAGCTTGGGGGAATATTGGAGATACCGGTCTACTATGACCGCGAGACTTACCGTAGAACAATAACCCTTTTGTAGTCTTCTTCTTAGACAAAACTAGACTAGTTTGGTTATTGTATTTCTCCTCTGATTACAAACATTGTAATTAATTGTACATTACTTATACCCCTGTTTTTGGGATGAGCTCACGCCTTGGCGTACATTGTATACCACCTTTTGTGAAATTTAAAAGTTTTTGTTCGCCCTGATTTTTAGGGTGTTACACGGACCCGAGCTGTAAATAAGTCATTTATCTTAAACTTGAACACCCTAAAATCCAGAAAACCAAAACCTAACTTTTGTCCTAGGTCTGGGTTGGGTTGACATATGACCCAATTCATCCGAAAACCAGAAATAATATTCATATATATTTTAGATATTATATAAATATATTTTATATCTAATTACCTAAATTATATTCGATCAAAATGTTTACAGATTTTAAACTATCGATCAATCACTATGGAAGTTTATACAAATCATGTCTAGGTCAATTGGTTTCCTAAGGGCGGTAACATCAGGGGGCTACGGATGAGATGTCAGTCTACTTGGATTCGATTTCAAGAGAGTCAAGTGAGGACATGAGAAGTACCCAGTCAAAGAGTGTGGTTGGGGCTCTAGGTCCAGCGTAAGTTGGGTCGAGAGAGCGGCGGATTAATGGGCTGCCCGTGAATGCCCAATATCGTCGAAAAGGCATGCATACATGTGTTTTTAATAGTTGGTTCGATGCCACCGTGCCTTAAAAAAAACTAAATATAAAAGTTTATATTTCTAGATTGGGAAAGGCCAAGGTATAGTTTGGTAGCCCATCGGATTTAAGTAGAATGAAGCCCAAATCTTTTAGTAGCCCAAAAGATTCTTTTTTTGATTTAGGTAGAAAATGAAGCCCAAATTAATATGCAAAAAATGTTTGCGGTGAACGTGGATCGAACACGTGACCTTCAGATCTTCAGTCTGACGCTCTCCCAACTGAGCTATCCCCGCGGTTATGTTTATGTATTTCTATCCAAATTTATAAACGTATAAAAGTTTTCTTTTGTTTTTCATTTTCTTTCATTATAATTTATATAATAAATAACTTTAAGATATACCAAGTGCTGACAGACACGAATGATCTATAGTAAAATAAATTATTGATATGTAAAGACGCCAACCTTAAACTTTAATGAAAACACAATTTTAGACTCGAGGCCTTAAAGATGGAGCATAAGATACCAGGTTGTATGTAAAATCAGTTAATAGAATAGAAAACTTATTATGATATCGTCAAGGGCCCTTTTGACATGTAAATAGGTGTATTCCTAAGGATATATGTCTTTGTGCTTTGACCCATTTGTATGGATTGTATTATATGTTTTAGTTTTCATTTTGTATGTATCATTTTGTGGACTCTTTTATACTTACATAATCATATAACGTTTCTTTGCTTTTATTTGTAAATGTAACTGTTTTTTGTAGCACCTGAAACCTTTTTTTAAAATATTGTTTTATAAGTAGGTTGTCTTTATGAAGATAATTCTCTATACCTTGAGATAGAGGTATTGTATGTATGCAACATAGACTCCCAAGACCCTATCTCCTAATGGAATACACCAAGGATGTTGAATTTTGGATTGGTTTGACTCTTAAATATTATTTACTGGTTTTTGATATAATATAAGATAATCTAGTGTTTAAACGAATAATTAGTTTAAAGCAAAGGATATTATGATTATGATTTTCACGGGTTGTTATAAAAATTAAAAAAAAAACCCCGAAAAACAACTTTGTAGCGCTCCATCTGGCCTTTATGCACTTATGGATATCAGTAAATTAAATTGATTTTCAGTTTTTATAAGCAAATGCATTATGCACAAGTGCATATGC
>CM058041.1:83269227-83360610 GCA_030169165.1 Centaurea solstitialis
GCTTTCTAATGAGTATTACGTCTTCAAAATTGTAACCTTCCCATGACATAAAAACTTAATATTAATTGTATAATAATTACTAGAAATTAATATGCGTTAGTGTTTTAAATTTTAATAATTTAATAAACAAAATTAAAAGTTGAAAATTTGATAGAGGTAGTAACTTAAAAGAAAAAAAATAAGTTGTTATTAATAACCTAAACAAAAAATATTAGAATTAATATAATTTTTCGTTCTTTAAAAAGTAATTAATATAATTTAAGAAATAAAAAAAAAATTGCAGTAGAAGAAAGGAACTAAAGCAAAAAAATAAAAGATGTATTAATAATATAGACAAAAAATAAATCAGAATAAGTAGGGGTGGTTGCCAATAGATAGATTGGGTCCGTATAATTTAAGAAATAAAAGTAAAAATTAAGAGTTTGGTATAAAAAAAGGGAACAAAAGTTTAATTGGAAGCTTAGAATAATTTAAGAAATAAAAGTAAAAACTGAGAGTTTGGTTCGAACCCTGGTCTTCTGGTTAAAAAGGGGGAGCGTCTACCACTTGAGCTACATCTGTGGATGCAAACAAGTTCTGTTAACTATCTTATATCCTAAACAGTTAGGGGGGGCTGAGCACCAGCCAGCCCCCCTACTAGCTACGCCCCTGGATCTAAACGACTAAGTCTTAATTTGGGATATCTCAACTCTTTTAGCGATTGAAGATGGGAGAGAAATCGATTATGGAGTTACGCCATGTTCACTATGTATTTTAAGAGGACAAATGAAATTATGAAAAGGAAATCAGACTATATATAAGAAATAAATTATTGATCCTTGTAGTTTATTCTTATTAATGAAAATGGTTCTTCATTTGAAATACCAAAGATACATTCATTTGAAAGGGGGCCATCATGCATATTTTTTTGTTTTATTTTTTAACAGTGAAAGGGAAGCAAGACCCGAGCTTCGGCACTGCCATCACTCAGGTTTATTAAAAGTCTAGCAAGAAGCTAGATAAAAGACATACCAAAGTTACACTCATTTTATATTTTGTTAGTTTCAATTACATATAATCCTCCCCAATAAGAAATACATGATAAAAGTTAGTGAAGGGTTAGGTTCAAGGGAGACCATGCTATTTCAGTGAGGGCAACACATTTTACATGAAACTTCACAGTAAAATATTGTGAAAGCTAAAAAATTTGAACATTCATCGTAAAAAACATACTAAAAAACATCATCAAGAAAAAAAATCCAAAAAAAGATAAAAAAAAACGAAACCTTCACGGCAAAAAAAAATGAACCTTCATTTAAAAAAACACCATGAACATAACATTTACAGTATTTTTACGATGAATATTCAATTTGTTTAACATTCGCAGTGTTTTACTGTGAAGTTTAATGAAAAAAGTCTTTTTTTTAACATTCGCAGTGTTTTGCTGTGAAATTTAATGAAAAAGGTGTTGGTTTCACCGGTCTCACGAAAACAGTTTGGTTTCACCTGAACCTAAGTCAGTTAATGAAACCATTTTACATAATTCATACAGTATCAGAAAACTTTTAAACATAAGTTTTTAATACAAGTATTAGCTATTGATACGTATTATTTAAAAATCATGATTACAAAAAATATGCATAAAAATCATGATTACAAAAAATATGCATAAGTAACTTTTAAAGGTTTTTTATTTGAATATTTATAACCATCTAATAAACATAATTAAATATTAGATAAACATAAATCTCATTTTATATATAAAAAATCTAAAATATATTTAATTTATCATTGAGTTATAAAAGAACATTTACTTATCATCTTATAAAAACAAACAAATTACATAAAGTGTAGAATTAATATTAATATTAATATCAATATTCTGTTAATGTTTGACCGGGAATTCAAAATTATATATTATTTAAGCATAAAAGTATTATTGATTTCTCAAACGCATACAAAAACATATTATAAATTTACAACACGTTTAGTCAAATTATTATATACTAAGAAGAATTTTTGAAATCCTTTTTTAATGTAAAAGCTATAATAAATTATTTTTAACACCTCTTATCCAAAATCTCTCCAAAACTCCTCAAAAAACCATCATTTCCTCCTAAGGCCACCGCAGCGCAGGCGGTATCATGGCTGTGCAGCCGGCATACCGGCGGTAACACCGCCGCGGTATGCCGGTATGTGGACGGTGAGCTATGGCAACGGTGAATCCATGCCGTTCAACAAAAAGTCTCAAACACACACACACATATATACATACAATCTATATATATAAAGGTAATATTTTATTATTTAAATCATACAGGCGGTATGAGTGGTACGGGTGTGGGTGAATGGTATGGTAATGGTAAGGTAGTGGTAAGCTGATGTGGCGCTGAGGTGGCAGCCTATGCAGGTGGTATGGGTGGTATGGCTGTGGATGGCCTAAATAACTCCTTCCTTGGCGAACTTTCATTTTTTCCGGCCAAAATTCACCTTTTTCCCAAACTTATTTCCTCCCCAATCACCTTTTCCGCCCCAAACATTTATCCATGTGTTTTTATTTCTTAAATGGAAATCCGCACCAAATAAATTCCACCCCAAAATTTATTTGTGTTTTTGTTTCTTAAATAGAAATCTACACCAATTGAATTCCGTCCCATTGAGGAGTTTTATAACCAATTGAGTTCCATCCAAAATTTGAATATTTTTCAAAATTCCACCCGTGCAGACTGCAGAGTTGGGTATTTTGTCCGGAGAAATGGAAGTTCGTTCGGGGAGGAGTTGTGTGAGAGAAGATGGTAATTTGGAGAGTTTTGGGAATATTTTGGCTAGGAGGTGTTACACTAATTTTAAAATGGTTATAAAAATTAATTTTTCATTCTTCTTATATATGTTAGTTAAAATCCAAGATTACAAGTATATAATACATAAATACAATTTTTAAAGCTGTATGTTTGAATCCACATAAGTTACGTATAAACATTATCACATAGAGAATAAACGACCCATTGTAAGTATAAAAAATCTAAAATATTATTACATTAATTATTGAGTATAAAGAATACTTGTTTATTATATTTATAAATAAATAATTATAACATCTAAAACAAATCATTTTGTTAATAAAAACAAAACATTATAAGTTTCTCAAAATCAATATGATAAAATTTGTATAGGCAAAAAAGAAACATTAAAATCAAAAAGCATCACATTGCGTTAGAGGTGTGCAAAACCCAAATCCGAACCGAAAATAAGTCATTTATCCAAAACTTGAACACCCTAAAATCCAGAAACCAAAACCCCAACTTTTGTCCTAGGATCGGGTTGGGTTGACACATGACCCAACTCATCTGAAAACCCGAAATGATATTCATATATACTTTAGATATTGTAAAAATATATTTATATATCTAATTACCTAAATTCTCTTCTATCAAAATGTTTACAAATTTCAAACTATCAATCGATCAATATGGAAGTTTATACAAATCATGTCTAGGTCAGTTGGTCTTCCTAAGGGCAGTAACATCGGGGGCTATGAAAAGGATCCCAGTCTATCCGGATTCGATTTCATGGGGAGTCAATTGAGGTCATGAGAAGTACCCAATCAAAGAGGATCCAGTAATGGATTAGTGGGCTGCTCGTGAATATCAGATACCATTGGAGATGCATGTGTTCGTAATAGTTGTTCATAACAGGTTCAGTTTATATTTCTAGATTGGAAAAGGCCAAGGCATAGTTTGGAAGCCCATCGGATTTAGGTAGAACGAAGCCCAACACTTTTAGTAGCCCAAAAGATTTTATTTCTAGATTGGAAAAGGCCAAGGCATAGTTTGGAAGCCCATCGGATTTAGGTAGAACGAAGCCCAACACTTTTAGTAGCCCAAAAGATTTTTTTTCAGAATATGCAAAAAGAATTTGCGGTGAACGTGGATCGAACACGTGACCTTCAGATCTTCAGTCTGACGCTCTCCCAACTGAGCTATCCCCGCAACTATGTCTATATGTTTATTTTCATATTTATAAACGTATAAAAGTTTTCTTTTGTGTTCCATTTTCTTTTTCTGCACAAAAATTTTATTCGATATTAATAAAAATTATTTTCTTTCATTATATTTTACATAATAAATAACTTTAAGATATACCAAGTGCTGACAGACACGAATGATCTACAGTAAAATAAATTATTGATATGTAAAGACGCCAACCTTAAACTTTAATGAAAACACAATCTTAGACTCGAGGCCTTAAAGATGGAGCATAAGATACCAGGTTGTATGTAAAGTCAGTTAATAGAATAGAAAACTGTAACACCCTAAAAATCAGGGCGAACAAAAACCTTCAATTAAACAAAAGGTGGTATACAATGTGCGCCAAGGCGTGAGCTCATCCCAAAACGGGGTATAAGTAATGTACAATTAATTACAATGTTTGTAATCGAAGGAGAAATACAATAACCAAACTAGTCTAGTTCTATCTAAGAAGAAGACTACAAAAGGGTTATCGTTCTACGGTAAGTCTCGCGGTCATAGTGGACCGGTATCTCCAATGTTTCCCCCAAGCTCACTCTACGTCCGAGGCCTACTTGGGGACAATGTCCCGAGTACCTGAGAGACACATCGACACCAAGCAAGTGTTAGGCTAAAGGAGCCTAGTGAGTTGTACAGTTAATATCATGCGCATAAGATATATATATATGGACATGCGAGTTATACACGATTATACTAGCAATATGATTAGCATATTAAACCGGTTTATTATTATCTTCGGAAACAATGGGAGCGACCCATTTCCACCAACCAATGCCCCGACATTATCTGATTCCAAACACCTCGATGCCCCGGATTTAGCATGGCGACATCATCAGAGGCCCGCGCACTTCGGAGCCACCCGAAGGCCGGCGACATAGGTACACACCCGCGACTGTTTGGTGTGGACACATTGCGTTGGTTCGTCCATGTTATTATCGTATAGGATCGTGAGACGGAATTTAGCATCGCGTCACATCCATATCATTTTCACATAAGACCTAGATACTGGATTTAGCATAGCATCTAGTCCCTATCAATCACACACAAAAACCTCGACACTGAATTTAGCATAGCATCATCACAGAGGTGTGTATCGAGATCTCAAGTCCCTTTCTATCGTTTGGCGTAAGCCACGTTTAGGCTAACCATTCCATTTTCCAAAACACAATGTCATGTACCATTTGGTGCTTTTCATATAGCTACATTTGTCAAACAACCCGTAGGTTTAGCACATTACGATATAGCATACAATATATTCACCTCATATAAGGAACAACACTATCCAAGTTATTCATACGAGCATATACCTCAAGCATATCACGAATACTAAACAATTTATACCACATTCACATTCAACCACAAGACCAAGCAAGGCATAGAATTCATCAAAATGATGTGCTCTCAGTTTTAACAAAAAGGTTTTAACAACTCACCTTAGGGTTTTGTGATAAAAACCCCCAAATCCCAAGATTAGGTCAAATACGAGCACAAACCTAAATCAAGTAAATCGAACCCTAGATTAGTTCATAACCTTTATTATACACATAGATCCAACCTACAAGGGTTTATTTGAAGCTTACCAAGTGAGATCCAAGCTAAAACCCTAAGTCTTGAGCTCCCCTCTTTTCAAGCAACAATGGTGGAGAAGGGGTGAGTGAGGAAGATGAAGTGAGTGAGTGGTGATTTCCAACTAGCTAGCACCAAGTATGGATTTAGCTTCAAGATCTTGTAGGGTTTTGGATTTGGAGAAGGTAGAGAGAAAAATCAAGAGAAATGGTGGAGAAGTGAAGGTGTTGTGAAGAAATGAGGTTTGGAAGGGTTTAAAACCCGTTTTCCCTTTTTGACAGCTACCTAGCGATCGCTAGGCTTGAGGGCTAGCGATCGCTAGCTGCCTTCTCTCGGGGTCGCTAGCCTGATCGCGAGCACAAACAGCAACCAAGGAAATCTTGCCTAGCGATCGCTAGGCTTGAGGGCTAGCGATCGCTAGCATCTGATTGTTTTTGGTGAAATTTTGTTTCGGCCATAACTTCTTCGTTATAGCTCCGTTTCCGATTCCGAAAGAACCGTTGGACTCGTAATTGAATTTCCTAACATATTAGACCATAAAATACATAATTTGATCTAAAATTCTAAATTTCCATATTTCATTAAAGAGTCATTTTTACACCGAAATTACGGGTGTTACAATCCTCCCCTCCTAATTAAAATTTCGTCCTCGAAATTTGTTACACCTACGTAAACAAGTGTGGGTATCTCCGCTTCATGTCCTCCTCGGCCTCCCACGTGACATTAGCACCTCGGTGGTGCTTCCATTGGACTTTGACCATTGTTACCTCTTTATGGCGTAATTTCTTCGTTTTACTTTCTAGGATCGCCTCCGGTTCTTCGACACATCGATTACCGTTGTCAACTCGAATCTCCGATAGAGGAATGACGCTCTCCTCTCGGCTAGACACTTCCGCAAATAACATACGTGAAAGGTGGGGTGTATCCCATCCATTTCGGGCGGTAGTTCTAACCGATAGGCTTGTAGTCCAACCTTTTCTAAAATGGTAAACGGTCCTAGGAAACGTGGGCTAAGTTTCCCCCGTTTCCCGAACCGTATGATACCCTTCCAAGGAGACACTTTCAACATCACGCGTTCTCCTACTTGGAAGTCTACGGGGCGACGTTTCTTGTCGGCATAGCTCTTTTGTCGGTCTTGGGCGGCTTTCAAGCGTTCGCGGATACCCTTTACTTTGTCCGCCGTCTCTTGTATGATTTCGGGTCCCGCAAATTGCTTTTCACCCGCCTCCAACCAACACGTCGGTGTTCTACATTTCCGTCCGTATAGTGCCTCGAACGGTGCCATCCCGATACTTGAATGGTAACTGTTGTTGTAGGCAAATTCCACCAATGGTAGGTGTGTATCCCAATTTCCCCCGAAGTCGATCACGCACGACCGCAACATATCTTCCAGCGTCTGAATCGTCCGTTCGCTTTGTCCGTCGGTTTGAGGGTGGTAAGCGGTGCTCAACTTGAGTTTCGTACCCAAGCCCTCTTGTAACCCATGCCAAAACTGGGAAGTAAATCGGCTATCCCTATCCGAGACAATCGATAATGGTACAACCGTGTCTCCTCACGATCTCCTTTATGTAGAGTTTGGCCAATTTGTCCATGGGTAGGGTTTCCCGCATCTCGAGAAAGTGAGCACTCTTCGTGAGTCGGTCCACGATCACCCAAATAGTGTCGTGACCCCTTAAGGTTCTCGGTAGTTTGGTCACGAAATCCATGGTAATATGCTCCCACTTCCATTCCGGGATGTCCAAAGGTTGTAAACTCCCATAGGGCTTTTGGTGTTCTGCCTTGACTTGAAGGCACGTGACACACTTCTCGACGTAGCTAGCCACATCAAGCTTCATGACCGGCCACCAATAGTTCATCTTCAAATCTCGGTACATCTTGGTACTCCCGGGGTGTATGGAGTACTTGGACTTGTGAGCGTCGTCCAAGAGTAATTCCCGGTTGCCACCAAGCTTTGGTACCCAAACTCGGCCTTGAAACAGTTTAAGCCCGCGGCTATCTTCGGTCAACAACTCTTTTTGTTTCACCATCACCTCATCCTTGAGGTTTTCTTCTCGAAGGGCTTCCGCTTGACTCGTTTTGATCCGGTCCATCAAGCTCGACACCACACTAATCCGGTTAAGGGTCACACTAACGCCATCGCCATAGTTCTTACGGCTCAAGGCGTCGGCGACTACGTTTGCCTTACCGGGGTGGTACAATAAATCGCAGTCATAGTCCTTTAGTAGCTCGAGCCATCTCCTTTGCCGCATGTTGAGCTCCTTTTGGTCGAAAATGTGTTGGAGGCTCTTGTGATCGGTGTATAGTGTACACTTGGTTCCGTAAAGGTAGTGTCGCCACAACTTCAATGCAAACACCACCGCCGCTAACTCCAAATCGTGCACCGGATAATTCCTTTCGTGATCCTTCAACTGTCGAGAGGCGTAGGAGATCACCTTGCCTCGTTGCATGAGCACGCATCCGAGTCCCATCTTGGACGCGTCGCTATAGACCACGAAGTCTTCCGTCCCGTCCGGTAATGATAGAATCGGCGCTTGACATAACTTCTTCTTGAGTGTCTGAAAGGCCTCTTCTTGTCTATCGGTCCATAGAAACTTGGCGTTCTTCTTCGTTAGCACCGTAAGCGACGAAGCGATCTTCGAGAAATCTTGAATGAATCTTCGGTAGTAACCCGCTAAGCCTAGAAAGCTTCGTATTTCTGACGCGTTCGCTGGCGACTTCCAACTCATCATGGCCTCGATCTTCGCCGGATCCACCTTGATCCCATCTCGCGACACCACATGTCCTAGAAATTGCACCTCGTGGAGCCAAAACTCGCACTTTGAGAATTTGGCGTACAATTTCTCGTCTCTAAGCACGTTCAATACTTCTCGTAAGTGTCGCTCGTGTTCGGCCTCATCTTTGGAATAGACCAAGATATCGTCGATAAAGACTATGACCGACTTATCTAGGAATGGTCTACACACTCGGTTCATCAAGTCCATGAATACCGCCGGTGCGTTGGTCAAACCAAACGGCATCACTAAGAACTCATAGTGTCCATATCTCGTTCGGAAAGCTGTCTTAGGCACGTCGTCCTCCTTCACCCTAACTTGGTGATACCCGGATCGTAGATCAATCTTTGAGAAGCACCCGGCACCTTGTAGTTGATCGAAGAGGTCGTCGATCCGAGGTAAGGGGTATTTGTTCTTTACCGTCCTCTTGTTTAGTTCCCGGTAGTCGATGCACATTCTCATGGAGCCGTCCTTCTTTTTGACGAAAAGGACCGGTGCGCCCCACGGTGACGAACTCGGTCGGATAAATCCCTTCTCGGAGAGCTCTTGCAATTGCGTCATCATCTCCTTCATTTCGGTCGGAGCCAATCGGTACGGAGCGCGCGCAATCGGAGCCGCTCCGGGTGTAAGGTCAATGTGGAACTCCACTTGGCGTTCCGGTGGTAATCCGGGCAAATCTTCCGGAAAGACGTCCGGAAAGTCCCGCACCACATTCACATCGGCGAGCTCTTTCTTCTCTAACTTAGTATCGATGACGTAAGCTAAAAAGGAGGTGCATCCCTTGGCTAGGCACTTCCTTGCCTTAACCATCGAGATGGTCGTGTAGGCGCCCTTCTTCTTATCCCCATACACGGTAATCGGTTTTCCGCTAGGCGCCGGCAACGTGACTATCTTTTTGCCGCAACCTATGTTGGCGTCGTGGGCGCGCAACCAATCGATTCCTAACACTACGTCGAAACCACCGACATTCATGGGTATGAGGGTAGCGGAGAAAGGTTCTCCATCTAACTCTATAGTGCACCCCTCAAAGCAATCCCGAACGGTCACAAGAAATCCGCCCGCTACTTCTACTACTAACGCGTCAGATAAGGGAGTGGTAGGCATAGTGAATTTCTTAGCTAAAGTGTCATGCACAAAAGAGCGTTCGGCACCCGTATCGAAAAGAATAAGCGCAGGTATGGAGTTAACGAGAAACGTACCCGATACGAGATCGGATGGCTCCCTCGCCTCTCCGGCCGTCATCTGAAAAGCCCGGCTAGTCACTCTCGGCGGGGCCTCTCCTTTCGCCACGGATCCACTCGATCCCCCGGTGGGCGCCTTCTTGAATTTCGGGCAAGCATCCCGATAATGTCCCGGCTCCTTGCAATCGTAACACACCGGCACTCGGGCCCCACAATCTAGGACCGGGTTTGGATCCTCGAGATTGGCCCTTGGCATGTGCTCCGTTCCCCCGCCGAGAACGGGAAGCCTCGGTGGACTCTCAACCGCCTCGACCCGAACGTGTTGGTCGGCGGTCGAAGCGGTTTGGTCGGGTGTTTCTCTTGCGGCGCCCGTTCGACTACGGGTGTTCGCCATACCAATCTGTCACACACAAATGCACGAGAACAGGATAAGAATAGACTACTTACGAACTCCAACATTTATCATCATCATAATAACAGTTACTCAAACACTCGCGTACAACGCATTCATAGATCAGTAGCTAGGTGATTTATGAATTAATCATACATAAGCATCCTCGTTACCATCACCACAACTTTGAGTAAACGTGAATTCGTAAACCTATTGCTCTCCCCACCTAAGGTTCTACCCAAGGTGTGTATCGTGTTTACTAGTTTGCTAAGTTTAAGTCTAGGCATACTACAGTGACTACCTAGTTCGCTTAAACTAAAGCTCTGATACCAACTTGTAACACCCTAAAAATCAGGCGAACAAAAACCTTCAATTAAACAAAATGTGGTATACAATGTGCGCCAAGGCGTGAGCTCATCCCAAAACGGGTATAAGTAATGTACAATTAATTACAATGTTTGTAATCGAAGGAGAAATACAATAACCAAACTAGTCTAGTTCTATCTAAGAAGAAGACTACAAAAGGGTTATCGTTCTACGGTAAGTCTCGCGGTCATAGTGGACCGGTATCTCCAATGTTTCCCCCAAGCTCACTCTACGTCCGAGGCCTACTTGGGGACAATGTCCCGAGTACCTGAGAGACACATCGACACCAAGCAAGTGTTAGGCTAAAGGAGCCTAGTGAGTTGTACAGTTAATATCATGCGCATAAGATATATATATATGGACATGCGAGTTATACACGATTATACTAGCAATATGATTAGCATATTAAACCGGTTTATTATTATCTTCGGAAACAATGGGAGCGACCCATTTCCACCAACCAATGCCCCGACATTATCTGATTCCAAACACCTCGATGCCCCGGATTTAGCATGGCGACATCATCAGAGGCCCGCGCACTTCGGAGCCACCCGAAGGCCGGCGACATAGGTACACACCCGCGACTGTTTGGTGTGGACACATTGCGTTGGTTCGTCCATGTTATTATCGTATAGGATCGTGAGACGGAATTTAGCATCGCGTCACATCCATATCATTTTCACATAAGACCTAGATACTGGATTTAGCATAGCATCTAGTCCCTATCAATCACACACAAAAACCTCGACACTGAATTTAGCATAGCATCATCACAGAGGTGTGTATCGAGATCTCAAGTCCCTTTCTATCGTTTGGCGTAAGCCACGTTTAGGCTAACCATTCCATTTTCCAAAACACAATGTCATGTACCATTTGGTGCTTTTCATATAGCTACATTTGTCAAACAACCCGTAGGTTTAGCACATTACGATATAGCATACAATATATTCACCTCATATAAGGAACAACACTATCCAAGTTATTCATACGAGCATATACCTCAAGCATATCACGAATACTAAACAATTTATACCACATTCACATTCAACCACAAGACCAAGCAAGGCATAGAATTCATCAAAATGATGTGCTCTCAGTTTTAACAAAAAGGTTTTAACAACTCACCTTAGGGTTTTGTGATAAAAACCCCCAAATCCCAAGATTAGGTCAAATACGAGCACAAACCTAAATCAAGTAAATCGAACCCTAGATTAGTTCATAACCTTTATTATACACATAGATCCAACCTACAAGGGTTTATTTGAAGCTTACCAAGTGAGATCCAAGCTAAAACCCTAAGTCTTGAGCTCCCCTCTTTTCAAGCAACAATGGTGGAGAAGGGGTGAGTGAGGAAGATGAAGTGAGTGAGTGGTGATTTCCAACTAGCTAGCACCAAGTATGGATTTAGCTTCAAGATCTTGTAGGGTTTTGGATTTGGAGAAGGTAGAGAGAAAAATCAAGAGAAATGGTGGAGAAGTGAAGGTGTTGTGAAGAAATGAGGTTTGGAAGGGTTTAAAACCCGTTTTCCCTTTTTGACAGCTACCTAGCGATCGCTAGGCTTGAGGGCTAGCGATCGCTAGCTGCCTTCTCTCGGGGTCGCTAGCCTGATCGCGAGCACAAACAGCAACCAAGGAAATCTTGCCTAGCGATCGCTAGGCTTGAGGGCTAGCGATCGCTAGCATCTGATTGTTTTTGGTGAAATTTTGTTTCGGCCATAACTTCTTCGTTATAGCTCCGTTTCCGATTCCGAAAGAACCGTTGGACTCGTAATTGAATTTCCTAACATATTAGACCATAAAATACATAATTTGATCTAAAATTCTAAATTTCCATATTTCATTAAAGAGTCATTTTTACACCGAAATTACGGGTGTTACAAAAACTTATTATGATATCGTCAAGGGCCCTTTTGACATGTAAATAGGTGTATTCCTAAGGATATATGTCTTTGTGCTTTGACCCATTTGTATGGATTGTATTATATGTTTTAGTTTTCATTTTGTATGCATCATTTTGTGGACTCTTTTATATTTACATAATCATATAACGTTTCTTTGCATTTATTAGTAAATGTATCTGTTTTTTGTAGCACCTGAAACTTTTTTTAAAATATTGTTTTATAAGTAGGTTGTCTTTACGAAGATAATTCTCTATACCTTGAGATAGAGGTATTGTATGTATGCAACATAGACTCCCAAGACCCTATCTCCTAATGGAATACACCAAGGATGTTGAATTTTGGATTGACTTGACTCTTAAATATTATTTACTGGTTTTTGATATAATTTAAGATAATCTAGTGTTTAATCGAATAATTAGTTTAAAGCAAAGGATATTATGATTATTATTTTCATGGGTTGTTATAAAAATAAAAATAAAAAACCCGAAAAACACCTTTGTGGCTCTCCATAGGGGTGTTCATTTTCGGATATCCGGATTTTCGGATATCCGAAAATTTCGGATACTGAAATTTACTATCCGAATCCGAATCCGAAATTTCGGATATCCGAAAATCCGGATATCCGAAATTTCCGGATTCGGATACCGGATAATCCGAAAATTCCGAAATTCCGAACTATTTGATAAAAATGTCATTTTTAGCTAAAAAACACCCAAAAAAATACATCATTCTTTTACATAATAATCGTCCACATGTTTCCAATCATCCACAAGCTAATACGACATCAAATACATAGTTTACGTGTTTTAAATAATAATACGAAAGTTTAAAGTAACATAAGAACATAAAATAATATATAAAATAATATATAAAATAATATATATCTATTATTAATAAAATGCATATGAGACTTTGAGTAGGGTTTTAATTTTTTAATATATATCTATTATTAATAAAATAATATATTATTATAAAAATCGGATATTTCGGATATCCGAATATCCGAAATTTTCCGAAAACACTATCCGAATCCGAATCCGAAAATCCGGATATCCGATTTTCGGATATCCGAAAATCCGATTTTCGGATATCCGAAAATCCGGATATCCGAATTTTCGGATATTTTCGGATCGGAAGTTTTCGGGTATTCGGATGTCGGATCGGATTCAGATTTTTTTGAACACCCCTAGCTCTCCATCTGGCCTTTATGCACTTGTGGATATCAGGAAATTAAAATTGATTTTCGGTTTTTATAAGCAAATGCATAATGCACTTGTGCATATGCTCCAGACGGAGAGCTATAAATGTGTTTCTCGTTTTTTCCATTTTTTTAAGGTATTCACTTTTTGATTACATAACGTCAACTAAAAAATTATTAAAAGAGAATATTAAATCAAAATCTTATTTTTTATTTCAAAAAACTGTCTGAAATACTTTTTAACATTCTTCCAATAAATTTATCCTTCAATATATATGAAAGTGATTTTTGAAATTGGCAGTGGGTGATCTCGTGAAGGAGGCTGCTACGGCTATAATCCCCACAAATCCACGTCCTCCACCATCCTCGGAACTCCATTTCATTTCTTTTCTTCTAAAATATAATAAAACCAACTCTATATATATATACATATATATTTTATATATACATTATTATATATATCATAATATAGATTTTACACCAATATTCGTAACCGCTGTTTTAACTTTAATTAATTACCCTCTTCCACTTCCATAACTACTCCTCACCAAAATCACCCTCTTTTCACCTCTCCTCTTTTCTCTCTCTCAATCTATATATACATATACATACATATATATATATAGTGTATAGATATGTATGTATGTATATGTCCGAGATAGAAGAAGTCCGATCATAATCTAATTGAGACATGTAACATTCCCACACCAACTAATCTTCTTTCTTCCTACAAAATCTAGCTTAATTCATTAATCCCCTTCTTTCTTTCTTTCTTTACTATATACTACTTCAATGCCATCTTCACGCTCCTCCATTTATTAACTTCACATATATCTATCTAATCTATCTCTCCATCTATCATATCTTTCCACTTCTTCATTTCCAAAATAGTTGCCATTATGGATCATTGTTATTTGAGTGTTTTTGGGATGTGGGTTGCTTTCTTTTTGCTCATCTATGGTGGTGGTAATATTTATCAAGTTAGGGGTTTTAGAAAGTATATCACTTGGGACGATATATATATCCGAGATGATCGGTACAAGAAACCGGAAAGATTTGGTTTTGAAAATGGGAATAGGAATGGGAATGGGAGTAGAGTGATTGTGGTTGATCAGAGTGGTGGAGGTGATTCACTTACTGTACAAGGTGCTGTTGATTTGGTCCCTTTTAACAATTCCATCAGGTTCAAAATCTACATTCTTCCTGGTGTTTACAGGTTAGTACTTTAATTGCAACTTCTATATATATATATATATATAGAGAGAGAGAGAGAGAGAGAGAGAGAGAGAGAGAGAGAGAGAGAGGTGGCTATTCTATGAATGGTATGCACATGTGAATACAAGTAGTCGAGGTTGTTTTTTTGGGTTTTGATTCACTTGTGCATACCAAACAAATTGCTTACAAATTACTTTATGCACATGTGCATACAAGTAACTGAAGTTGGTTTTTGTTTTTTATTCATATATGCATACCAAACAAGTTACTTACAAATTACTTTTATGCACATGTGCATACCGTCTACATGAGCCGTTACTACTAGGGTGTTCTTCATTTTTTCATTTTTGGCAATTTTTCCCTAAACCTGACCGTATATATATGTGTGTGTGTGTGTGTGTGTGTGTGTCATGTGAGCTTGAGACCAAATGACATTGAACTTTCACAGCAGAACACTATGAAAAGTCGAAAAAGACACCAAACTACAACAAAGACAGTGTGAAGGTTTTAGCTGGTCTCACGGTGAACCTGGCCGGCCGGCCCTATATATATAAACGACCAAACGGAAAAAGAAATAATATTCGTAGTATTGATGGTGCAGAGAAAAGGTCATTGTTCCCGCTTCAAAGCCGTACGTTTCTTTCATTGGAGATCAAAATCGGGCTTCCGAAACCGTACTAAGTTGGAACGACAAAGCCTCAAACATATACAAAGATGGTTCCGAGCTCGGAACATATAGAACGGCTTCAGTCAACGTAGAATCCGATTACTTTTGTGCTTCCGGGATAACCATTGAGGTATCTATATAATTATATATATATAGCTACTAATATAATAACAAATTCAAACCCATATCTGTAACAATTATTTAGTTCTATAAACTTAAGTACCTGCACTGTAGAATACCGTTGTTGCAGAACCCGGAGGATATAAAATGCAAGCGGTCGCGTTGCGGATTGCAGGCGATAAAGCCATGCTTTATCGAGTAAGGATATTAGGCAGCCAAGATACCCTCTTGGATGACCGTGGATCTCACTATTTCTACCAATGCTATATTCAAGGATCGGTCGATTTCATCTTCGGAAACTCGAGATCACTCTACAGGGTACATAATTAAGCCAAATCTAAAGAAACCCACTTTTAAGATCCGATGTTCCGATTGATCCTAACGATCAATGAACGTGTTTTTTTTCGTGATTTGATCGGTCAGGAATGTACTCTGCATTCGGTGGCCGATAAATTTGGAGCGATTGCAGCTCATCACCGGAACTCGAAAGACGAAGATACGGGATTTTCTTTTGTTAATTGTTCGATAAAGGGAAGCGGGGGTGCGATCTATTTGGGGAGGGCGTGGGGGAATTACTCGAGGGCAGTGTATTCGTATTGTGACATTGATGACATTATAGAGCCTTCGGGATGGAGCGATTGGAACCACCCATGGAGGCAAAGGTATGTATTCATAATGAATAATATGATAAATTGGATGTTGGATGAATGAATGTATGAATGTTGATATATGTGAATGCAGGACGGCGGTGTTTGGAGAATACGAGTGCAGAGGAAAAGGTGCGGACCGGAGGAATCGAGTATCGTGGTCGAAATCGTTGGAGTTTATGGAAGCAATGCCTTTTCTTGATTCAAACTTCATCCATGGAGAACAGTGGCTGAGACTATAGTATTCATTTTGGTTCTGCTGGTCAAGTGTTGTAGACTTGTAGCATATATACTCATATATATAATTACTTAAAGTTGAGACCCATTTTGATATATAACCTATGAATCAATATACATACATATATATATAGAGGAAAGTTCAAATGTGAACCACTTTTTGGTTGTGAACGTGAGGACAATCGAGATCGCGACACGTGGCGGCTTTGAGTGTGGTCCCCCTCTTTAATTCAATGCCCTCCCATGAATCGCGCCTAGTCATCCGCCGTGAGCTTGACGTGGCGCCTAGTCATCCACCGTGAGCTTGACGTGGCGCCTAGTCATCCACCACGTGTCGCGCTCTCGGTTGTCCTCACGTTCACAACCAAAAAGTGGTTCACATTTGCACCCACCCCTATAATATATATATATATATATATATAACATCTTTCATTGCGAACATGAGGATAGCCGAGCTCACAACATGCTTTACATTCAGTCTGAATAATACATGATTATTCAAACTGAATGTCTATGCATTATTCATGATGAATAATATAGCATGTCAGCTGAATAATGCATTATCCAAACTGAATGATGTATTATCCATCATTAATAATTCATCTAAATAATCCTGTATTATTCAGACTGAATGAGACACATGTTATGGTCTTGGTTGTCCTCATGTTCACAATGAAAGTCGAGTTTTGAGCCGAACTTGAGAGAGAGGAGAAGATCAAACGAGAACATGATCAAAATACGAAAACATAAAAACGGACAAATCACATATGATTATGAAACACGGTTAATGTAACAAGTGGACTTAGCTTGCGACCTGAGAGCAAAGTCTAGTGAATCACATGTGATTTTAGTGTTTATGTGCGATTTTAGTGCAAAATCACATATGAATTATGTGATTTGACTATTCTCGAGTTATCTTATTTGGTCATTGTTCTTGTTTGAACTCAACTGTATATGAAGACCTAACCATTTGCATACCAATTAATTCATGCAAAACAAACCAATCTGAAGCGTCAATCTCAAGGGCGGAGCCAGTTCATTAGATGTGGTGGCACATGTCGTTGTTACGTTCCTCTATCGAAGCTTTAAAAAAAGTTAGACTCATTAAAGGTGCAAACGTTAATGTTGGGTGTACCCATGTATATTCTGAAACAACAATGATAACACAAATTTGTCTTGATAGAATTGGCATGGACAACATTTCTCCCATTCTAGGCACGGATTGGAATTTCGTTTCAATCATTCTCTTAGTTTTTAACTATTAATTTGAAAAAAATTGCAATAAAAGACCCAAACACAAGGCCTCACCCTCACATATGAAAAGCAACTTACCAACAGACTAACGATGATTTTTTGAAAAATATCCACAACTTGCTTTTTTTATAGTCAAAAAAGTAGCACCACTCGGAAAAATTCATGGGTCTAGCTTAGATCCATCTAGTCTAACGAATGTTTGGTTCCATAAATATTTCAATTAATTCATAATCCAAAGGGTAAGCACTTTTGGAAGGAAAGGGAAGGATAACTTTTAAGAGAAAAATAAGGGAGAGAGTTATCCTTCCAAATCATCCCACTTTTGGAAGGAAAGGGAAGGATAACTTTTAAGAGAAAAATAAGGGAGAGTTATCCCTCCTAATCCCTCCAAATCCTTTCCTTTCCTTCCTTTAAAAAACTCGAGAACACATATATCTTTCCAAATCCTTTCCTTTCCTCCCTTTAAAAAACTCGAGAACACACTTTTGTTACTTTCCTTTCCTTCGTTAAAAAAAACTCGAGAACAGGGCGTAATCGTCTTCCATAGATACCCAGATCACAATAATCTTGTTGAGCAACATTAATGATCAAGAAGAGACTAAATATGCTGATTAATTTCAATATAGTAATCGTTCAAGTCATCCGCAAAAGTTAAAACCGTTTCATGCCCAAAACCAACGGAAAAAAGCCTCCCATCATCAGCCAAGCATGGAGAAAAACCAAAAATATGTGCATCGAAACCTCTATGAACAAGTTAACAGCCATCCAAACCACCAAAAAGAATATATAGTCTTAAATCGTTTTTAGTTAGTGTTAGGTACCCACATTTGGCGCAGCGGTTGCTATCGGTTGGCCATAAGAATATCTCCATTGCCCACAAGCTCCGCATTTCTCTAACTTCACGCTGTTTTCCAGCGTACAAAATTTGCACGACCACGCCTTGTACTTGTCTTCTATAGCTTTCGGTTTGTGGGTTCCGCAAAGCTCACAGATTGGAGCCAAAACCTGCCATAATCAAACCATCATATGAGTTTCAGTATTAGACACTGCAACAAGACCAGCTTTATAAGACGTCAACTATGTCTATATCTCCTAAAAGACGGCTTTATAAGACATGGTAAGTCAATCGGTTTAGGGCTTGATTGTTAGCAGCTTAATGAGCTTAACAAGACTCACAACTTATTCGGTCAGCTATACATGACTGTTTGGTGGTGGTTTATTCAATAAGCTTCTAGGGGGAGCTTTATGCAGAAAGCCAAGTTTTTCCAAACCTATCCCTCTCAATTAAAAAACAAGCTCCTTCCATTTATCTAAAAAACCTCTCAAACAAAAAATTCTCAACCTATACATAATGATTAATCCACTCAGACAATTATCCATACATGACTTAATGAAAAACTAACCATGCAACCTCTTACTAAATAATTGACCAAGAATCTACTGTCGTAAAATTCAAAATCAAGAAATAATAATACAGTATTAGACACTAACCGGATTCAACAGCGTGCACATCATGCATTCCCACCCAGATGAGTCTGTGTCGCATCCTCTTTTTTGATTGCTAGTAGAAGCATCATCGCCTGTTAAATCAATACAACTTTTCTCAAAATCGCGTGGTGAAGGCACATTTGCATCTTTTTCTGTTTGGCGACTTCTTTTATCAGTTGATACATCATTAGATACCGAAGGACCATCGGTTAAGTCAACAAAATATGGTTTCGAATGACCACCACAGCACTGAGATGGCAGATCATTGGTTTCTTGACGATTTCTTTTCTGAGACTTGGGATTTCTATCGGCACCAAGACCACTAGAAGACGCCGAGTTTCTTATATTTTGGTGTTCTTGTGGGAGACTAGCGCCACATTCTTCTTCTTCTTCTTCGACTATTTCGTTTAGGTGACACCATATATCATCTTGAAGTCTCCTTTCTGCAGCCATTGCAGCTGCTTGTATAGGAGTTAGCGCAGACTTGATGGATTTATCACCGCCAAGGCGTTGAGGTCCTGATGGTAACAGCGATCCTTGGCGTTTTCTGATTTCTGCAGCACGAAGTGCGGTTTGGCCGAGAGATGAGAGAGGAGGTTGACGAGAAAAGCCACCCAAACGTCTGCCTGGAAGATCAAACCCAGATCCGGCCCCGGAAATTCCTTCGCTTATCAGTTGCTCACATTCCTACATGCAGATAATTGGTAAGAAACAAAAACATGACCAAGAAAATAGTGGAACTATTCCCCCTGTCCCAAAATAAACATCCACCTTCAACAGTAAGTGTCTACTTTCCAGTTATACCCTTAATTAATTATGATATATAGAAATTCATTACAGATTACACCCTGTATTATTAAGGATACAATTGTCATTTTGTTGATTAAAAAGTGCAATTAATTACCCATTCCTAACTATACTGGTGTGCCCTCTCCGTTATGGACAGTTATTTTGGGACCAAGGGAGTATAACATATATCCATACATACATTGTCTTGCTTTTAGGCTTATAATTTAATATTGCCATAATCTCTTTAACCCGTTACACCAAAAAGATGCAACATATAGTAATACGGCATCAAAGTGCCATTTCTATATATTACAGTAAGGCCATGTTCGACAACCATTAACTAGCTTAGTTTTTTTAGCTTACTAGAAAAACTGTATTTGGCTAGCCGTAAGTTAGCTTATAAGCTAGCTTTTTGAAAAGCTACCTCAAATACCTTTTCAATGAGCTCCAGTCTCTAGGGTTCTTTTTCCACTTCTTTTCAATTATGCCACAAAATTTTCCAGTCAACTTTCCAACATATCTTTTTAGCTCATTTTAGATTGCCATCTGGCTTACCAATTGATTTTCTTTCTAAATACTAAGCTTGATCACATAGTTTCAAAGATTCATTGTATCTCAAACTCACACAACAACAAAAAAAACATAAAAAATGATAAGATTGGTTTTATCAATGAAGTTTATACAACCGGAGATACCTTTCTGAGCTCATTCCAAAGTTCATAGAAACTGGCATTATGAGGACTAATGGCATTATGGCAGAGCTCATGTAGCATTGTATCAAGAACTTCATCAAAAGGCAACCAAGCCCAATCTGTATTCGGTCTTCGAAGTCTCAGCTTTACATGAATACCACGGCCGACGTTTAAACCTAGAAGACGATCATTTTTCGGACTGCAAAAACATACATCTTTCCTCACTTAAAACCTAATCATAAATTCATAATACAAATCACACTCCTACTGTTTTAGCATTATTAATTCATCATTTAAACAAACAAAACCTAATTGATCGTCAATTTTAAAACAAAATATCTTAGAAACTGTAAAATGAACAAAATTAGGGATTTTAAAACCTAGACTTAGTTTCACGTGAGACCAAGCTGTTTCCGTGAGACCAACACTTTACGCATGAAACTAAGGTAAATAAAATTCGAATATTCATACTAAAAAACACTATCAAGATAAAAAAAATCCAAAACAAGATAAAAAACGAAACCTTTACGGCGAAAATGTTGTGAAGGGTAAAAAATAAAGAATCCGAACCTTCACATCAAAAATGTTGTGAAGGTAAAAGAAATCGAACCTTCAAATCAAAAAACACTGTGAACATAACATTTACAGTGTTGTGCTGTGAAGTTTCATGTAAAAAACGTTAGTCTCACCAGTTTCACGAAACAGTTTGGTCTCACGTGAATTACAGTGGAAACAGAAGCAAAACCTAATTGATCGTCAATTTTGAATCAAATGAACAAAATTGGGGGATTTGAAAACCTAAATGAGAGTATTACCACATTTCAGATAGAACTTTAACACGCCATTTATGCTTACGCATGATCGGTTGAACCTGTTTAGCGATTTTCTCAAGGAATTTCTTAGCTTCATCTCCTCCAACTTTCCTCTTTAACGTTCTGATTTCCCAAACCTTGTTAAGATCGCCAACATTCATCTTAAGCTAAACCCTAAATCCCAAATCTGAAATTGCAACGATTTCGAATCGAATTGAATCGAATCGAGTAAATAAGATTACATTCAACGGCGGATTAAGAATTTCAAATTTGGGGATTCAATTTTAGGGTTAACTTTTGAAGTTGGCGGGATGGCTGAAAACCTCCCAAATCCCAAATCCCAAATACAGCAATGCTACACCTCTTCCTTCAAAGAAAAGAAATAAATTATAAAAAACCGGTCCCTCAACTATAGATATCTACAAAACCAGTCCCTCTACACTGTTGATAGAACTTTTAAATTTACAACGTAATTTGTTGTCCACTTCTTTCGAGTTCGATAACGGTTCATAGGCTTCCAACAACTGCTTATCGAAAGCTGTTATACGTTCTTGTGAAACCAGTCCCTCACCGGTTTCGTCGTCATCGGCACACCTTTTGCCTCCAGGGATTTGTTTGTGTACTTCTTATTCAGTCGTCATGTTCAATTCCATTGTTTGTCTTCATTCCTTTTGAATTTCTTGAAAGGTTGAATGTTGTTAATGGATCCGATAAATACCAGTTGCCTAATTATAGGGGTTTGAAAATTGCACTACTTGCTAATCATGTCCATTTGAAAGGGTTGTGGATTTAACTAGGTAATTGACTAGTTTCTTATAGAAACTTTTCTAATTTTGTTTTTTGAGGTGTTAATACTTTTGTTATTATCTAAGAGATCACGTAAGAAGTGTATGAAGTATTTTTAAACCGTTGAGCACTTTTAATCAAATACTCTCTCATGAATTATGGCTTAAAAAGGAATTGCTTTGGTGCATCTCCGTACATCTTAGCTCAATATATCTTATTTATAATATATGTTTATTTCTCATCCAACAATTGATAATCATTTCTTATGCTTCTCATCAAATTTAACACTTTTTACCAAATCCAAACCTCCTTTATGGATCATCCCTTCCAATATACTCCCTTCCCAAAAACACCACCATGAGCCTTGTCCAAAAGCACAATCCTCCACATTAATAAATCATACTTAATATTTGCATGGTAACATGCCATCAATCATTGCATAGTAACATGATAACATCAAATTCATAAGAAAAATATGTAAATAATAAATCTTCTTCAATGGTTAACGCCAAAATTAGTTATATTCATTTTTTTCTTCTCCCATTGTACCATTTGATGTAAATGAACAGTGTTACACTAAATTTGACGTAAACGAATAGTGTTACACTAAATTTGATTTCATTTCTTTTTCTGTAATAAGATTGATTAATACGGTTTCCATTGCCGACTTCTTTTTCCTTTTACGTACGTAAATGGACAAAACACACAACCGGCACAAAAGACCCGAAACCTTCATTGATCTTGTCCAATGTATGCTTCTTTTCATTCCATCTTTACAAATATAGTATATTCTTAAAAACTCGTCCTATGTATTCCAACCCTTATACCAAACCAAAATCAACAAAAAAAACCGAACGAAATCGAAACAAACAAACATTTCATCATGTATCCCATATCATAACGACCGCAATTACCCCTAATCCCAACGTTACAGCCAACAATCTAAAGAGTGGAGTGTCGGTTGAAGACGGCTTCTGTGCCTGATGACCTCGAAGCAAATGGTTTATTGACACGTATATAAACACCCCACAAGCAATTCCCATCGATATCGCAAAGATCCAATCCGCAGTCCGGCCCTGTGTCGTGGAGTCGATCACGATTCCGATCGCGACTCCGATCGGACTTGAGATCCCGAAGGCAAAGGCGTAGGACGCACACGATAGGAAAGGGCGGTCTGGAATCATCCTCAGGAGCGCGATTCCCATCGCGACGGCCGCAAAGATCTTGTGAAGGGATATCGTCCATAGAGCCTTCCAAGCATCGGCTTTGGAATCCGCGATTCCGATCGCGATTCCTTCGAACACGGAATGGAAACACAATGCCACTATTAACAAGATGCTGTCCCCCAGGGAAGAAGCTGTTGTCACTCCAATCTTTATGTCATTTCCATTCTTGATGCCCCCTGTTATCAACAACATGATTAGAAAGAGTAATTAACTTTAATACCCATTAGTTTTTGAATTGTGTATTTTGCTTAAGATATTATAATATTGAACTTTTATATAAATTTATACAGTTTCGCATATTTAGTAATTATCATACGAAATATACATCTAAACCATAAAATTAGCATTGATTTATTCATAATAAGGTTAATTATAATAACATATTTAAATTATATTAATTTAAATTCAAGATAATAAATTAGGTTATATTATAATCAAAGTGGATCGACTATAAGGTCAAATAAGAGACAATAAGTAAGAGCATCTCCAACAACTTCTCGGAAATTAAAAATTAAAACCAAAAAGATATGCCGAAATCATCTAAAAAACCAAAAAATTCTCTCAATTCGATAAAAAAAGTTTCATCGAAATTAACAAAAAGTAACTTAAAAAATAGAAGAAAAACATGTCGAAATCAATCAAAAACTTAATTATATGGTGTCAACATTTAAAAAATGTTCTGGTTCCGTCCTTGTACCAAATCCAAATCCAAGACACAAGACACTAACAAGATCTTTTATTTTGAGGGACTATAAAGGGTTGGCGTTGTTATATGGACCCTTTTAGCCTTAGGGAGTTATAAATGGACCTCCCATTGAAGGAAATGGATAAGGTTACGTGAATATACATGTGATATACATGTGGGATCCAGTATAAAGGGATTTACTTTGATGTGGATGGATCAAAGGCTAAGAGTGTTATTATATGAACCCATTTTACCTTTGATCCACTCCTAAATCAAAAGGCCCAAGATTCAAAAAAAAAAGGACAAACCAACCTTTTTCCACAGCCTCATCAGAAGCAGCAGCAGACCCATCATTATTCCTTTGCTTTCCATACACATAAGAAATGACACAATCTGCAAGCATAGTTAACAAATACCCACCACAAGCGAGCATAAAAGCAAAAGGGTATTCAACGGTGGTCAAATCTTGAAAAGTCTCATTGGCATCACTCAAGAAATGCATCATGGCGGTGCCCAGAAACACACCGCCGGCGAACTGTGTGCCCAAACCCAGGAATCCCTCATTCCATTTCAAGAAGTACGGCGAAACCCCACCAATAAAAGTCCCCAAAAACACAATTATCAAACACCAAATCTTCACTAGGATCAAAGATCTTGATCGGAGGTTGGGTTTCGGGCCGCCGCCGTCGGAATCGGCATCGGCATCTCCATCGTCATCGCCACCGCCGTGGGCGGCGACGGAGATGGCGAGGGAGAGGAGGAGGAGAAGGAGGAGGGAGAGGAAGGAATGGAATCTAGACATTATTGGAAGGGGGAATGGAATTGGTGATTGAAGGGTGCGATCATACAAGCACTAATGCACCGGAGGTGGAGATGGTGGTGATATTTGGGGTTGATTTTTTGTACTATAGTTTTTGGGAGATAGTATATGTGTAGTACAATAATATGTTGTGGCTGGACTTGCTTGTTTTGCGTTTTTGTTCTTCTAAGTCGTTGTTTTTTGTCGTTGTGATATTTAATAATGTTGTTGTTGATTTTTTCTTTAGAGTAAAGTAATGTGATTTTTATGTGGAATTGGTTGGATGAAAATTAAATCATGGAACAACTTTCTTGTGGCTTTCTCCACCATTTCCAAAGTTAAATGTTTGTATCTGAACCGATTTGTTTTGTTTAGACTGTTTGACAAACTAATTGATAGATTATATTGGAGTGTAATACTTACATTAGCTTAGCTGTTGACTACTAAATTAGCTTTATGAATAAAATATGTTTGTCAAAAACTAGTTTACGAGTATGTAAAATGACCATAAGAGGTATGTTGAAGTATAATACTTAATATTAATAAGGATATATAATTGGAAAAATATTATTAAAAAATTTATAAAAGATTACTTCAACTAATGTTTCATTAAGTTTGCTTATGGTAAAAACTAGCTTATAAGCTAACTGGTTTTTGTCAAACACAACCTTAATCATATAGATTCCAAACTAACGATCTATAATCACGATAAGAGTACCTTCAATTTTTCAAAATAAAAAAAAATGAAGATTTTGGATTATTTTTTGTTTTAATAGGTTCTTTAAAGTTTTCTCAAAAATAAAAATAAAAAAGTTACGAAATGTAATACGAAAATCTCTAACTATAAAAACTCTCAAAAGATGATCCTCATGAGAGATAAGTAATTTTTTAATTATATTTCACCAATTACATTTTTTGAAATAAAATATTAGGAATTTTTTTTATTACATATACATGTACATATATTTTAATAATATAAGTAACGATGTTATCTTCAAAATAGAAAATCTCTTAGGCCGTGTGTAACGGCAGTGGGATTCAGCGGGTTGGTACCCGTTGGGATCAGCGGGATCCGGCAGGTTGGGTACACACCCGACGGTTTTAGTGGGTTCTGGTTGGGGGCGGTTTAGCCACACCGCTTCTTCCTCATTTGAAGCCGCTTCTCTCTCTTCCTCTCTCTCTACATTTTATATTAAAAAGATTGTGTTGGGTATTTGGTTTGGGAAGGCTGGGTACTAATCAGAGAGGGTTCCAGGGGGTTAATTGTGTGGTTGGGAAAAAACTGATGTGGCAGTGGGGTTGGGAGGGTTGGGAAGGTTGGATACTAAGACCATCCTTAGCGTCGCCGTCAAGGGCAGCGGTAGTGGTGGCGGTACCGCCGGTACCCCCAGCAACACCGTCGAGGGTAACCGGCACGGTAGGGGTATCAGCAGCTCCATGCTGTTGCCACATGACCGTTTGACCCCCCCCCCCCCCCCCACCCCCAACGGTCGAAAATGGCTACTTTTAAAAAAAAAATTGTTTACATTTACCTATATATATATATATATCTCCTGTATAATTCATATCTCAATATCAACTTATCTCCTATATATTCTTCTTATCTTCTCTCAATCTAAACCTCTTATTCGCTTTATCTCCTCTTATTCTCTTTATCTCCTCTTAATCTCAACATCTTATTCTATGGATCAACAAAATACCCCTACTAGTTCCAAACGTTCTCGATCGAAAGTCCCAAATCTCTCGACATCACAAATGCCGACGGGGGCCTACCACCCCCAAATGTCGAGCCCGACGGGGGCGTACCACACCCAAAGCTTGACGGGGGCCCACCACCCCCAAATGGTCGACAATTGGGCTTACGCAAACATGTCGCCACCCCATTTGTTTCGAACCCGCAAGTCTCGTTTACAAACTTGCTTTTGCAACCCCCAATACTACCATATGTTCCTTTACCGCAACAACCTATACCGCAACATTCAACCGCACGATCATCTTACGGACCTCGCTTTCTACATTCAACCACACGATTATCTTACGGGAGGGGCTTTGACGAGTGTGTTGCGAGCGAAGGAGGAGCTATGCCAAAAATACGGATGCGATCCTCTCGAGTAGCTAGGTTTTTTTTAGAAAAAAATATTTTTAATTTTAACGTAAGTTTGTCCGTCTTAATGTAAGTTTTTTTTAGTTTTAATATATTATTATTTAAAAAGTTTAATAGTATTAAAAATAATTGTTTTAATTATATATTTTAGTGTTTAAAAAAAATAAAAATTCAAATGTTAAAGGTATGAGAGTCAAAATCATTAAAGATGAAATGGTAAGGAATGGTAAGGTGTTGGTAAGATAGTGAAAAACTGATGTGGCGCTGACGTGGCAACTGGTGATGGTGGCACCAAGCAAGACCACTAAGGATGGTCTGATAGCCTTAGGTTGAATTATTTTATTTATAGAGATTTTAGACTTTGTTTCTTCATTTTAAATATTTTTTAGAGAATCTATTAGACATGCTCTAAAGAGTCGTTTTTCAAGTTCTTACTGATAGATGCTTATCGATAAATATAATATTTAGTAAAGGGTTAAAGGGTAATTTATCAACACATGTTGGCCAATCTATATATAATAAAAGAGTAACTTATTGACACGTGTCGCACTCTGAGTAACTAATTGACACGTGTCGTGCTCTGATGAGCCATTGCCACATCATATGCATATATGTCAAAATTTAAAATTATTAAAAATTAATCCAAAATTATCTATTAAATATAACAAACTTTATCTCTATCTATTGGTATGAAGTCATCTATATCTCTATCTCTCTCCCTAAATTGATATTTAAAATACTAAGCAGATTCAACAAAAACCGTAATAAACCTTACCTTTTCTATTTTAATTTTTCAAGTTCCTCCATTACTCTTTTTGCAAACGTCTAAGTTCGTCAACCATTTTTTCGAAGAACATTCATGCATAATTTTTTTATTATTTGTTTTTGCAATTATTTGAATAATGGTAAGAAAATTTGTGTCATTGTTTTCTTATGATGAACTAAATCATATGGTTTGATTTTCTCCTGATTTATTTATTTTTTTTAGTTTTTTGATCTACATCAGTAGAAGCATAACTAAGTTTTCTTCTCCACATTATATAATAATTTATATTTGTATTCATGTAACTAATTGATAAACGTCATCAAAGAGAAAATAATAAAAGAGTAACTGGCTGACACGTGTCGCGCTCTGTTGAGCCAAATTTCTATTTTGTCAACCTAGACACTTTTTTGGTCTACATTCATCTATGCCTACGTGTCACTTTTTGCCATGTCATGCATACGTGTCATGCGTCATACGTTGACACATGTAACTAATTCAAAATTTAAAATTATTAAACTTTATCTCTATTAGTTCAAATATTAATCTATTTTATCTTTATCTTTATCTCTTTTTTCTATAAATCTATTTTATCTTTATCTCTTTTTTCTATAACAATAATAAATTATAATATTATAATTTTAATAAATATCTATATCATTTTAATAAATGAATTAATTTAAATATTAAACTAATTAAATATCTATATCATTTTAATAAATCATTTTTAATACGATATGTTAAATCACAGATATATATATATACATATATATAATATAAAAAATGATTATTTTATATATATTATACCTATTAAGGATTTTATATAATTCATATATAAAAAGATGCATTATGATAATATATACAATTAATTATATATAATTTATCAAAATGCTATAGATATTTATTAAATAAAAATTAATGAATGGTAATTTTATTAACGTCTACATAATTTAAAATACAAAATTTATTTTTTGAGGTCTACATAATATTAAACTCCATCCTATAATATATATATATATATATATAATTTTAGATTCTATTAATTCAACTATTTTAATTTTAAAATTTATTAAATATTAAACTCCATCCTATATAATATATATATATCATTTTATCACACATCCTATTAAATATTAAACTCCAACATATTAATTCAACTATTTTATTTTAAAATTATTAAACTTTTTTTTGGAAGAGTTATCCCAGACCACATTGGGCCCAGACTAATCCTCGGCAATTTTGGGCCGAAGCCCGACTGCTAAAGCATGCAGCCCGGGGTCGAAGCCCCCGTACCTCCAGAATGCATCCCCCAAGGCTCGAACTCAGGTTCACCAATATGTAGTGCCCAAGTCTTACCACAATGCTAACACTCCTTTGGTTTAAAGTTATTAAACTTTATCCTATTAAATAATAAACTCCAACATATTAATTCAACTATTTTAGATTCAAAATATTTTATCTCTAACAATTTAAATATTAAACGAATCTACCTATTTTATCTCTATCTATGATTGTTTTAATTAAATTACCCCGTGTATTACACTTATCATATTAAAAATACAGAATCATGGATTAACTAAAAAAACATATTTTATAAATTGTGTGAGTATAATTCTATTGTCAATACTCTCAAAATAAATTAATTATTGGATATAATACTATTAAACATAAATTAAATTATAGTAAACTAAGCAAATCATATTTGTAATATTAGTTTTCTGGTATGAATTTTTTATTTATAAATTGTCCCATGTATTACACGGGATCAAATCTAGTTAGGTATATAACCAAGTAAGCACGAGGTCTGGCTTACTAAATATGGTTGCTTATCAAGTTTTTTTGTAATAAGTGCTTACCAATAAAATACCCTTAATGTTAAATGAAACAATAATGTTAGACGATGAGCAGTGGCGAATCTAGAGCAAAAAATACCTGGTTCCCTACTAAATTTAGCTCGAAAAAAATATGAAAGTGTAAATATGGAAGTGTCAGCTATATTTTTTTGGATCGATTCGGGTCATTAAAATTAAATATCAAACATATGATTTTCTTTCAAATTGAACATTATTAATAATTAATTTACTCTCTCTTATATATGAATCTCTTGAACACAACCATCAAATTATATACACAAACAATTATGAATATTAATTATATTTAATCGGATATTTTTTATTCGACTATAATATTAACTCCTAATTATATTAAAAAAATTATGAATTAATAATTATATCTAATCGGATATTT
Organism: Centaurea solstitialis; assembly: GCA_030169165.1. Taxonomy (NCBI): domain Eukaryota; kingdom Viridiplantae; phylum Streptophyta; class Magnoliopsida; order Asterales; family Asteraceae; genus Centaurea; species Centaurea solstitialis. The sequence goes on from CM058041.1 coordinate 83,299,139, forward strand.
TGTATTAGACAATTGAATTGTATAATGTAATCTCAAATACTTTTGGTTATGTGGGTTAAGCTTAAAATTGTTGGGCCTAAAAAAAGTTTTATAAAAATAATAAACCTTGAAGGGTTTAGAGATTTGAACCTAAGACCTCCTATACAAAAGATAGAATGTTATCCACCACAACACACTAGCCTTTTGTTTTTTTTAAAGCTGCTTAAAACATTTTAAGGTGGTTCCACTAAAAAAATTTAGGTAGGTCCCAAATTTTTTTGTATAACTTTTAACAAAAATAAAAGAATTAGGTAGGTCCCGGGACCTACCTAGACATCACTTAAATTCGCCCTTGACGATGAGTGTAGTCAACATCATAAAACAAATATCTAGGTAAACTAGTTCATACTGGCAGGGTGACCGAGTCTGCCATGACGACCAAATTGGCACCTATCAGAAAAAAAAATGATCTAAGGTATAAATTTGATAGGTACTTCGTACACCATCATCACTATCATAAACGACTTGTGACCTTGTGGTCCAACATAGCCCATCATATATTAATATATGCCCATCATATATTAATTATACTAAGAAAAATCAATTTAAAACCCAATTTTAGAATGTTTATATTTGTAGACTTAAAATGCATTGAACTTTCATGTTTATTTGTATTTTGCAACAAATTATCATGCAAACAAATAAGTTAGTAAACTGAAAAATGATGATTATTAAAACATTAATCAGCCAATTAGTGAGTAAATCATACTTTAATAAAACATGGTTTACGAATTAAATATTATAATTTCTTTTCAAAACATTAGTAGCCTAGTGGTCGGTAACATCCTTGGGAGAGACAATGGACGGTCCATGGTCGCTGAGGATTAGTGTGAGGATGTCGCGACACCCTGGCTACGGGTCGGCTTTCGGGTCGATCCATGATTGCAGATGATTAGTTGGGTGCCCGTATAGATTCCAGATACTTCATGTCGTTAGAAAAAAAATTATAATTTTTTTTGTCAACAAAAACTTTATTAGAAATTCGTAAATGTATTTTTATTATTTTTGAAATGTAAGTATTTAATTTTGAGAGGGTGTGATGATGGTGAGTGATGGAGATAGATATTTGAATCGTTACGTTTGGTTTGAAAAAAATGTGTCAAATGGTCCCATTAAACCCCCATCTCTATCTCTAAGATAAAATAAAATCATTTTATTGTTCTTTTTCGTTATTTAAATACCGCTTTTGTTATAAGCTTAGTAAACAAGTTAACTTGAGGTTGACAAAAATGATTTTATTATTAGAAAAAAATACTTGTAAGGAGTTTTCTTGCATTTTGCATGTATATACATAATTGTTGAAGATTTTCTGACTGTTATTTTAAGTGTCTTATGAAACTAATTGAAATGTACATAGGTTAACTTAGACACTCATGAGAGCAGACCTATTCCTGATATTTTATAGGTACTGAACAAGATATAAAAAAAACCTTAAGAAGTATGAAAAAAGTTATTAGTATATTATCTTTATCATTGTAAAGGACATTGAATTCAAAAAATACTAATAATTTATATAAAATCATTTCTTTAAATATAAATCAATCAATAACTATTTTTAAATTAAAATTATATATCATATCATTTTTACATGCATTAAAAAAGTTAGTGGTAGAAGAATGATAAAAATTATAACAAGGTTTTTGTAGGCAAAATAGGTACTAGATGGAAAAAAAAAACCTTGGATAAAAGAATAAGCAATAAATAAGATGAAAGATCATTTAATTTTAACATATTTTTTCTCTAAATATTTGTGCCCTTTAGTAATGCTGAATTATCTTTTGTCCTATTAGATACTAAAAAATATATCTTTGATTTATTAACATTTTAAACTACCTTTATATAATATATACTAAAAACAATTGGCCGGCCTAATTTTTATGGCCATGGGCGATTGAGCGTGTGCCGACTTGCCTTTCCTAGGAACGACCCTACTCACAGTTAACAAAAAACATATAACTGAAAACTTAAAATTGTTCATTTCCCATCTACAGGTATGGTAGAAAAAAATAAACAGAACATGGAATATGTAAAAAGGAGATACAGTGGGAGGTTCGAATAATAATGTTTTAAGTATCGTGAGAAAGTAAGAATGAGATATTATATATGAATCATTGAAAAAACAATTTAAAAATGCATATATAAACCCATATGAATAATCTACAATGTCAATTCATTTATATGCATTTTCAAATAAATTACTTTTCCAAACAAAAATCAATAGATTCACATGCCGTAACATTCCATTCCTGTTTTATTAATACGACACTTAATAGTCTTTTATAATATACTATAGATCAAATAGAATAACATGTTACATCAAAACTCAACAAAAAAAAATTTTATATTTTATTTTGAAAACCAAAATTTAAAATATTCATATTAAAAAAACCAAATCTTGTCTAACGAATTGAGACCCAATGAATGAAACGAAGGCCCATGATTCAATACATAAAATGCTTAAATATTCAACCAATCCAAATAATACAGCCCAACTTGATATAAAATGATCTAATCCAAACTCAATAGTAACTAACGTTTAATTGGGTTGACCTTTTCTTTTTCAAACTATAAATATTGGGTTGATATTGAGTTCTTGACAAAGCTAGCTTATTGAAACGTTAATGTGTTTTAAGAGTTTTTTATAATTTTTTTCAATTATACTCTTATAAGTATTAATTATCATATCTTAAGATACCCTTTTTGGTTATTTTAGATACTCATATGCTAGTTTTTCTTTTTCCCAAACACAATTAATTCATAAGATAACTTATTAAGCTATCAGTTAGCTTATTAGTCAACAACTAGCTTATCGGCTAGTTTGCCATACACAACCTTAATCATAATGATATATGAAAAACGATACATTAATCCACATAAAACCCAAATTACAAAAAACGAGATCTAATTAGGAAAATCGAAATCTATTCAAGAAGAACAACAAGCTGCATGAAGAAGAAGAAGAAGAAGATCGGGGTGAATTTTGGGCAAATTCTTGCAATCACCATTTTTGAAATGGTTTTAGGGTTTTTTGCAGGTTCCATCTTTACTCAAATGAAGAAGATGAACTTAATTTCCTATGTCAACAAATTTTTTTGGTAAAAGTCAAATGCCACGTATGCAATAACCTGATACACATCAGCATAAACAGGTTACCAGGTAAACTACTACATACAATAAACCAAATTGAAAGTTTAGTACACACAATAACCCATTTTGAAGTTGGGTACACACAATAGGAATACGGGTATAGTTGGATACATTTTGGTGAAGATAGTCCTATTTCTATAATATAAGTAATGATGTTATCTCTAGAATAAAGAATCTCGTAGAAATGAATTATTTTTAATAGAGATTTTAGACATTGGTTCTCTGTTTTGGAGATTTTTTAGAGAAGCCATTGGACATGCTCTTAATGGGAGAACCGATGGCATCGGCTTGGCTATCAAGTACTTCGGCTACACCACTATGGAGGCATCGGGTTCCAACACCCCCATCCCCGTCGACTTCTACAATCCAAGACAAATACCCCACCCCATCCCACCCAACTCTACCCCATTTCTCTCTCTTGTTTCTCTCTCTCTCTCTCTATCTATCTCTCTATCTCTATCTCTCTCTCTTATATTTTTTTCTTATTAATTATTTAATGTATAGGTTGCTTGGGTAAACCATTGTGGATGGATTGGGTTGATTGGATTGGTTTGGGTAAGATAGTGAAAAACTGATGTGACAATTGGGTTCCATTAGGGTGCATTTGGTATCGAGAAATGATAGGACTGGACATGACAAAATAGGACAGAACATAACAGAACAAGATATGATAGCTGTTTAGTGTTTGGTAAGACATAACTAAACTAAACGAGGTAGAATAAGACTAGTTAAATGACCACTTTACCCCTACATTACGGGTCCATAACCACCAGTTCACAACCACATGTATCAAACTTGAAAAAATAATCAACAACCTAATAAAAGACCCAAACTCAGATTAGAAGAAATTGAGCAAACGATGGTCCACAAATGGATTACCAGTAAGAAATTGAGCAAGACCCAAAATTCCAAAAAGGACCCAAACTCATATTAGAAGAATTTGAGCAAATCTATAGTCCACAAATCGATTACCAGCAAGAAATTGGGAAAGACCCAAAAGAAGACCTAAAGTCGAGTCGAGAGAGAGAGGGTTATCGCGTCGGCTGTGGTGGTTTGGTGGTCGCAGGCTGCAGCGGTGGTGGTTTGGAGGTTGCAGACGGTTGTGGATGTGGTTTAAAGATTGCAGGCAGCGACGGTGGTGGCAGGAGTCGCCGACAGGGGATCGGAGGTGGTGTTTTGGAGGTCGCCGGTGTAGAGGGAGGAAGTCATCAAGATGGGGAGGCAGGGAGGACTTATCGAGGAGACAAAGTGAGAAAAGGATTCGTAGGGGTATTTTGGTCCACAATGGCTTGTTCTTTTGAGTTCCATGGTTTTTTGGAGAACAAGTTTGTTCTTGTGCTAGTTAGTCCAAGCGTGTTCCAATATGAAGCTTGCCAAACATGGGACAAACTTGTTATGTTCTGTTCCATCCAGTTCTCCCACCAAACACACTCTTACGGATGGTCTTAAGGGTCGTTTATCAAGTTCTTACGAATACATGCTTATTGATAAATATAATATCTAGTAAAGGGTTAAAGGGTCATTTATCAACACAAGTTGATCAATTAGGTAAATGTTAACAAAGTAAGCAGAGGTCTAGTCAAAGGCTTACTAAATAAATATGGCTGTTTATCAAGTTTTTTTTCTTTTTATTTTATAATTATCAAGTTATTTATTTATTTATAATAAGTGCTTATCAATCAAATGTCCTTAATGTTAAATGAAACAATAATGTTAGCCGGTGAGTGTAGTCAGCATCATAAAGCAAATATCTAGAGATAAACTAGTTGGTTCTGTGCAGGGTGACCGTGTCCACCATGACCAAATTAGCACCAGTCAGAAAAAATATGATCTAAGGTGTAAATTAGAAAGATACATTGTACACCATCACCACTATCATAAAATGACTTGTATAGTCGTATGGACCTTGTGGTCCATCATAGCCCTTCATATATTAAATAAACTTAGGGTGCGTTTAATACAGAGAATGAAATTGTAGAGAAGGGATAGGAATTGAACTTTTTGTCTGGTAGCATAGAGATTTCAGCAGAGAAAAGTAATAGAGAATCATTTATCTTATTTGATATAATAGAAAGTTTTAATGATATATATTTTCCGACACTGTAGTATATTAGTCTTTAGCTAGTCTATATTAATCTTATATCACTATTCTCATACTTCAATTTTAACAATAGAATTTTGATTTATAAAGGTAGTAATATTTTGCTTCCTTTCCTATGTTATAGCATCCACAATGTATGAGCTTTCAAGTTTTTTTAACATATTTCCACTATGTGAAAAACCTTATCCAAGCTTTTTCAAATTTTCAGGTACCACCATTTTAACTTTATATCATTTATATTTTTATTTATAAAAATAAATACAATAAAATTATACAAATACGTATTTATTTATATCAAGAAAATACTATTACATTAATTATGTATTTAGTATACATAATTTTTTAAATATTTTATAAAAATATATTTTATAAATAAAACTAAATTAAATCATACTTATATTACAATAGTTGAAATTAAACAATAGTTTATATTATAGAAATTAAACATACTCAATATTAAAATACTTGAAACTAAACAATACTTTATATTACAATACTTGAAAAAAGAACATTTTCATTCATGATCGCTAAGAGACCAAATATGTTCAACCTAGTCGGAACGCAATTGATGATGAACTTCATTTGAACGTATCTCAGAATTTCTTTTGAAGATATAAAAATAATACTGAAAAATTAAAAGTGAGTTAAAAATATATAAAAGGTCGTATAAAAAATCTTAACTTTGAGACATTTATTTAAATATATAAAATATATAATTAATTTAATATTTTTATTAATATATAATAAAATTTAAATCTGAAAACTTTATATTTAAAAATAGGGTAAATTACATAATTGGTCCCTGAACTTTGTAAAAAATTACGGTGGTGGTCCCTGAATTGTTGATTTGGTTATGAATTGGGTCCCTTAATTTAAACGACGTTTAAATCAGACGTTAACCCACCCTCACGTACCCCACACGTGAGGGTATTTTGGTCATTTCACTTCTTTTCAATGTCTTCTTCTCTCTCACCCACCACCAACATCCACCACCACCACCACACACCTCCACCACCACCACCACCCCTCTACCACCAATCCACCACCACCACCAGCCTACCTCTACCACCACCAACACCCACCGTCACCACCACCAACACCCACCGACCACCACCACAACCAACACCTACAACCACAAACACCCACCACCACTACCACCACCAACACCAACACCAACACCAACAAACACCACCTCCACCCACCACCGGCCACCCAGCCCACCACTACCACCACCACAAAACCAAATTAAAATAGGTACGAAAAAAAAGCACCACCCCCACACATCACCGACCACCAATCACCAACATCACCATCAATCTGCCAAAGGCCACCACCGAAAAAAACAAGAAAAAAACTCGATCTGTCTTACCTCTAATTTACACCAACACCACCATCGATTTACATCCGCCGCCGATCTGTCTTACCTCTGCCGCTGACCGATTTCGCATGCTCCATCTCCGGCGAAGGGCCACCGTCGCGTGCTCCATATAAGGTTACGGTTTAGGAAACGGCTGGGTTGCGTTGCCGGTGGAGCAGACGGCGGTTAGGCTTGCGGCTGCGTTGCCGGTGGAGACGTGCAGGCGGTGGCGTCGTGCAGGCGGTGGTGGCGTGCAATCGTTGCCGAAGGTCTCTGTGATTTGGTCCCTGCAGTTGCCGGAGGTCCCTGTGGTTCAGGCGATGGCGGCGTGCAGGCGGTGGAGGGTTCTGTGGTTTTGGTCCTGCAAATCGTTGCCAAGGGGAAGGAATAAAAGAAGATCTCTTTGACCAATATTTACAAGTTTGGTCCCTATGGTTTGGTTTTAGCTTATTTTTCAAAAGAATATAATAAAAAGTTATAAGTTGACCAAAATACCCCTGACTTAACGGAGCCGGTTAACGGGCGTTAAATTCATGGACCCAATTCATAACCAAATTAAAAGTTCAGGGACCCAATTCATGAAATTGAAACTGCAGGGACCTCCACCGTAATTTTTTACAAAGTTCAGAGACCAAATTTGTAATTTACCCTTAAAAATATAACTGATTAATACGAGATTTTTATAAAGTTAAAATAGATTAAATACGAAAAACCTTTCAAAAAGCAGGTCGTGCAGTTACGACCTATGACGCAAAAACCTAATCCGAAAAACCTTTGCGCTATGTGAAAAACCTCAAAGTGAGGTTTTGCTTTTTGAAAAACCTCTAAAAAAAAACCTTTGTAAAACTACACTGTGGATGCTCTTAGAAAGGATTCCCACATTGAAGACTATTTTCAACACCCATCCCTTTCAAACTTGACAAAAACTGAATACATATGAGCAGAAAGGTGAAGGTAAATGAAGATATGAATGAAAACTTAAACTTTTGTACCAACTTGAATCAAACTAGTGAATGAACCTGCATTTGTAGCTTGGCTCTAGGAACATGAACAAGTGACCCTTGAACAAGCTAAAGTCTTCCTAAATCCAAATAGCACACACTTGATGAATAAAAAAATCTCAAGGAAGGGACTTGAATAAACCCTTCACCAGTTTGCACTTACCTCAATAAATCAGATTGGTTCCCCTTTGTCATGCCAGTTTCTAAAGAGTAAAGATGGTCACACAAAAAACAGCGCATCTAATTTAAAAAAAACGAACAAAATGAAATGAAGCAATAAGATCTTGAATATGAACAGACAAACACCCCATAACACGGTAACCCAGCACCCATCAGCGGATAAGGCAAGAGCTGGTTATGAACCCATGACTCTTAGGTGCTTGAATCGACATACAAGCGGGAGATCTTGCCTAAAGAGCATAAGAATGCAAAAAAGACGATGGAAAATGGAGCAAAACCACATAAAGGAAAGCCTACATTATCTACAAATTGCTTTTATGCCAGAGCAACAAAATGGGACAAGACACCACATAACTAAATGAAACAATTATCCAGAAAAACTGAAACAATTAGATCTCAAAACCGATGGAAGAAAACCACAATCAATAGATAAACAAAAGTCGAAAGGTAAATCATGTCTTCAAGATGGAAGAAAACCTTGGACTCAGAAAATGAGAGCCTATTTTTCACTAAATAACAAAAAAGGCAAGACAACACAAAACAAAATAAAACTACTATCCATAGACAAGTCAAAGTCAAGCAAATCTCAAAAATGTTAAAAGAAAATCACACACAAATGTAAATCCATGACATTGAACTCAGATAGATCAAAAACCCATGAATCCACTAAGCATTGGCGGATCTTGCCTGCCAGCGGAACATTAAACAAAGTAAAACCAAAAATAAAGTTGACATCTACACAAAAGAAATCTAAATCCTCTTAACAATATAAATACGGAGAGAGAAGAAAGTTAGGCATGCATATGTGAATAAATCGGTAAATACTCTACAAATTTTAAAACTCAAAACTCAAGAAAAGACGATCACAAAATCATGATTAGAATATACATATGTGGAGAATGCCAAGAAACCTGAACCGGCTGAATATCATAACTTCAAATCACCGTATATCATGAAAAATAGCAAACATAACTTAATTCTACGGCAACAACTATGAATAGGAACACATTCAAACCCTAATTTCGCCAAGTAAACTTGATGTCATTTCCTTTCTTATAGTGTTTATCCTTGAGTCATTCAAATCCTTGAGTCATTCAAATCCTTGAGTCATTTCCTTAAAGTAAATGTGTTACAGTTAGCGGATGTATTTGTTTACAGTTTATGTCAGGGAAACGGGTCTTAAATCCTAAAATGCATCTAAAAGAGATATAAGACGGAATATTTGAGTGGTCTGCTGCATGCTAATAACATTGACCAAGAGTTTAATTAAATGCTAGTTCCTTTCTTTTGATCTACTTTTCGGTGACATGAATTGTACAGAAACATAAAATCTACCTTCTTCGTATAAAAACACATTTAAAGCTACCAATATTTGAAAAGAAGGAAGGCCACATATGCATCTTCTTGCATTTCATGCTACAATTTCTATGATTAGAGAATTAGGTGAATAGAGATGCAGACAAATCCCTTGAGAAAAGTTTATATCGCCTACTTCAACTAGAGCATAAATCGTGAGGCCCTCTTACACAATTATTGTATTCTAGAATCAGCATGAAACAGAGATCTCAATATTAATGTCTCTTATGAATACGACCCCACAAAACTCCCATTCTTGTAGTGCTTCCATCAAAGACTAAGATGGAGTGACACATTTGTAGAAAGTCAAAAGTGTAACATGGAAAGAACTTACGTTTAAAATAAAAAAGTCCAAACAGAATAATATAGATAGGATTCAGGGAAAAATCAACTTTACAATCCCAAAAGTTACTTGGATTGAAACTTTACAATCACAAAGTTGAGAGAAGTTTCAAGTAAAGGCAAGAAAGAGAATTGAATCATAAAAATACATCAAAGAGAGACACGCAACGTATTATCTGTAGATTGAGTATTATGTTACCTGTTAACGACTTCAACCATCTTCCTCTTCTTGAGTCTAAATACCAACATGCCAAGCTAAACACATGTAACATAATGAAATGCAGAACTAATTAAAACATCAAATGTACAGGGGGGGGGGGGGGGGATCTTACATGATAAAGCAGTCAAAATGCCCCGGTTATATGACCAACCAATTCTTAAAATACTTGCAGAAATAGACAAAACAGGAAACAGATTAGGACGTGAAATCGCTATTTTTTAGGATAATAATATCTTAGATGAAGAATACAACAAATTCATCCGCTCATTGAACATCTTCTGTAGGGAAAAAGATAATACCTTTTAAGGACTTAGTTGGTAATTATAGACTTTGGTTGACAGTTCTAAAACTGGGTGTTGACGTTATCCCGACATTTAACTAATATAGAAAAAGAAGATTAATCAAACAATGTAATCTAGATAAGGGAATCTTCAAACCAACTAGCAAACGAAGCCCACCATCCATAAACCCAATTTTAACTTATTCAAATTTTAGCAAAAGAATTCTGAGTTATGAAGGTAGTAGTAATCTTTTGCTTCCTTTCCTATGTTAAAAAGATTCCCCACATTGAAGACTATTGAACTGCCTGTTGCCTTTGCAACATGCTAAAATCTTCCTAAATCCAAATAGCACACACTTGACGAACAAAAAAAGCTCAAGGAAGAGACTTGAATAAAACTTTCACCGGTTTATCACTTGCCACATTAAATCAGATTGGTGCCCCTTTGTCATGCCAGTTTCTAAAGAAGGAAATCAAAGCAAAACCACATAAAAAAAGAACAAAATGAAATGAGCAATCAGATCTTGAATATGAACAGTCAAATACCCCATAGCATGGTAACCCAGCACCCATCAGTGGATAAAGCAAGAGCTGGTTATGAACCCGTGACTCTTAGGTGCTTGATTCGACATATAAGCGGGAGATCTTGCCTAAAGAGCATAAGAAAGAGAAAAAGACGATGATAAACGGAGCAAACCCACATAAAAGAAAGCCTACATTATCCACAGATTGCTAGCATACTTTATGCTGAGCAACAAAATGGACTAGCCACCACATAACTAAATGAAATGATTATCCGTAGAAACTGAAACAATTAAATATCAAAACCGTTGGAAGAAAACCATAATCAATGGATAAACATTAGTCGAAAGGTAAATCATGTCTTCAAAATGGAAAAAAGCCTTGGACCCAGAAAGACCAAACACCGTTGAACCCGGCAACCTTTAGCCACCAATGCCCCTCAATGGACAAGTCAGGAGCATATAAGTGGTGGTCAACCATGACAAGAATGCTTGAACCAACTGAGGATAGGCGGATCTTGCCCTCAGGAGGGTAAAAAAAAAGCAAAACCATAGAAAAGCAACCCACACAATCTAAAATAAACAACAAAACAAATGTCAAAAGGTGCCTTGGACTCAGAAAGACAAAACACCAAACGAGGGACATGCCCTCAAGATGGCAAAAAGAGGAAAACAAGATAAAACGTGTGAGCTTGCTGTCCGCTAAATAACAAAAAAAAAGAGGCAAGATCCGCTCAAAACTAAATGAAACTACCATCCATAGACAATAAGATCTCAAAAGCATTTGAAGAAAACTACAATCAACCATAAGTGAAAGCTGAAAGATTGTTTAGGGTTTGTCATGCCTCCATGGACACATGAGCAACCCACACAATCTAAAATACGTTAGGATAAAAAACAAAAACAGGCAAGAAACCACAAACTAAAATAAACTGCAATTCTTAGAAAAATTAAAACAATCAAATCTCAAAACATTGGAAGAAAACAAAAATCAATAGATAAATGGAAGCCTAGAAAGACCAAACACCCCTGAACTCGGTATCGTTTAGACACCCAATGTTCATGGATGGTTGAATCCACTAAGTATTGGCGGATCTTGCCTGCGGAACGGTAAACAAAGTAAAACCAAAAGAGTTGAATACGACCCCACAAAACTCACATGTCTCGTAGTGCTTCCATCGAAGACTAAGATGGAGTGACACATTTGTAGTAAGTCAAAGTGTAACATGGAAAGAACTTACGTTTAAAATAAAAAAGTTCAAACAGAATAATATAGATAGGATTCAGGGAAAAATCAACTATATATCAAGAAACTACCATCCATAGACAAGTTGAAATCAATCAAATCTCAAAAATGTCAAAAGAAAACCACACACAAAGGTAAATCCATGACATTGAATTCAGATCAAACACCCCTGAACCTGAACCCGGTAATCATTAACCACCCACCCGATGGCAATGAGCCTGTGACACAGATGCTTGAACCAGCTAATCTCGCTCTCAGGATGGTAAACAAAGTAAAACCATAGAAAAACATCATACCAATAAAATCTACAAGATGCTAACTCATTTTAAAATAAACAACAAAAATTAGCAAGACACCGTAAAACTAAATCAAACTACCATCCATAGACGATAAAATCTCAACAAATTTGAAGAAAACGACAATTAACAATAAGTGGAAGCCAAAAGATTGATCCGTGACCTTGAACACAGAAAGACTAAACACCCCTGAACCCGGAAACCTTTAGCCACCCAATGCCCCTCAATGGACAAGGCAGGAGCATATAGGTGGTGGTAAACCTTGACAAGAATGCTTGAACCAACTGACGATAGGCGGATCTTTCCCTCGGGAGGATAAAAAAAAGGCAAAACCATAGAAAAGCAACCCACATAAACTAAAATAAACAACAAAAATAGGCAAGACATCACAAAACTAAAATAAACTGCAATTGGTAAACAAATTAAAGCAATCAAATCTGAAAACCGTAGGAAGAAAACAAAATAAACCTCAAAAGGAAACCCAGAAAGACCAAACACCCCTGAACTCGGTACCGTTTGGACACCGAGTGTTCCTCCATGCATGGACGAACCTTACTTGGTTCTCATGGTGGCAAGTGCCACCGTAAATTTTTCAGTTTCGTGAAGGTGCAACCGTTTTGTTTTGAAGGGTGCTGCGGTATCTTTTTCGAAACTTCAAGAATGCACCTAAAAACCAAAAAAAAATCTCTTGAAATCAACCCAAAAACCGAAAAATATCTCTTGATGTCAATCAAGGAACCCAAAATTTTCTCTAGGTTCAACAAAAATATCAAAAAAGCCCATCCAAATCAGCAAAAAAAAGTTAAATAATCTCAACAAATGGGGAAAAAAATTATGGAATTCAACCAAAAGCTTAACTAAATCCAAATAGCACACACTTGACAAACAAAAAAAGCTCAAGGAAGAGACTTGAATAAAACCATCACCAGTTTATCACTTGCCACATTAAATCAGATTGGTGCCCCTTTGTCATGCCAGTTTCTAAAGATGGTAATCAAAGCAAAACCACACAAAAAAAGAACAAAATGAAATGAGCAATCAGATCTTGAATATGAACAGTCAAATACCCCATAGCATGGTAACCCAGCACCCATCAGTGGATAAAGCAAGAGCTGGTTATGAACCCGTGACTCTTAGGTGCTTGAATCGACATATAAGCGGGAGATCTTGCCTAAAGAGCATAAGAAAGCGAAAAAGACAATGATAAATGGAGCAAACCCACATAAAAGAAAGCCTATATTATCCACAGATTTACTTTATGCTGAGCAACAACATGGACTAGCCACCACATAACTAAATGAAATGATTATCCATAGAAACTGAAACGATTAAATATCAAAACCGTTGGAAGAAAACCATAATCAATGGATAAACATAAGTCGAAAGGTAAATCATGTTTTCAAGATGGAAAAAAACCTCGGACTCAGAAAGACCAAACACCGCTGAACCTGGCAACCTTTAGCCACCAATGCCCCTCAATGGACAAGGCAGGAGCATATAAGTGGTGGTAAACCATGACATGAATGCTTGAACCAACTGAGGATAGGCGGATCTTGCCCTCAGGAGGGTAAAAAAAGCCGAAACCATAGAAAAGCAACCCCACACAATCTAAAATAAACAACAAAACAAATGTCAAAAGGTAAATCATGCCTTGGACTCAAAAAGACAAAACACCAAATGAGGGACATGCCCTCAAGATGGCAAAAAGAGGAAAACAAGATAAAACGTGTGAGCTTGCCTTCCACTAAATAACAAAACAAAGAGGCAAGAAAGCTCAAAACTAAATGAAACTACCATCCATAGACAATAAGATCTCAAAAGCATTTGAAGAAAACTACAATCAACGATAAGTGAAAGCTGAAAGATTAATCCATGACCTTGAACTCAGAAAGACCAAAACACCCCTGAAACCAACTGAAAGCTTTGAACCAACTGAGGACGGGCAGATGTTGCCTTCAGGAGGGTGAAGAAAAGCAAAACCACAGAAAAGCAACCCACCACAATCTAAAATACGCTAGGAGATAAACAACAAAAATAGGCAAGACACCACAAAACTAAAATAAACTGTAATTCATAGAAAAATTAGAGCAATCAAACCTCATAACGCTGGAAGGAAAAAGAAATTCAATAGATAAATGGGAGCCTAGAAAGACCAAACACCCCTGAACTTGTTACCGTTTAGACACCCAATGTTCACGGATGATTGAATCCATTAAGCACTGGTGGATCTTGCCGGCAGAACGGTTAACAATGTAAAACCAAAAATAAAGTTGACATCCACACAGAAGAAATCTAAATCCGCTTAACAATAAATATGAAGAGAAAATAAAGTTAGGCATGCATATGTAAATCCATGACATTGAACTCAGATAGATCAAACACCCGTGAACCTGGTAACCATTAACCACCCACCCAATGCACCCTCAATAAACAAGGCAAGAGCATATGGGTGGGTGGCAATGAACCTGTGACACGGATGCTTGAACCGGCTAATCTCGCCCTCGGGATGCTAAAACAAAGTAAAACCATAGAAAAACATCATAGACAATAAAATCTACAAGATGCCAACTCATTTTAAAATAAACAACAAAAACAAGCAAGACACCGTAAAACTAAATCAAACTACCATCCATAGACGATAAAATCTCAATAACATTTGAAGAAAACGACAATCAACAATAAGTGGAAGTCAAAAGATTGATCCATGACCTTGAACACAGAAAGATCAAACACCCCTGAACCCGGCAACCTTTAGCCACCCAATGCCCCTCAATGGACAAGGCAGGACCATATAAGTGGTGGTAAACCGTGACAAGAATGCTTGAACCAACTGAGGATAGGCGGTAAAAAAAAAAGCAAAACCATAGAAAATTAAAAAACTATCTCGAAATCAACCAAAAAGCCGAAAAATTCTCTTTAAGTCAATCAAAAAAAAAGAACAAAATGAAATGAGCAATCAGATCTTGAATATGAACAGTCAAATATCCCATAGCATGGTAACCCAGCACCCATCAGTGGATAAAGCAAGAGCTGGTTATGAACCCGTTACTCTTAGGTGCTTGAATCGACATATAAGTGGGAGATCTTGCCTAAAGAACATAATAAAGCGAAAAAGACGATGATAAATGGAGCAAACCCACATAAAAGAAAGCCTACATTATCCACAGATTGCTAGCATACTTTATGCTGAGCAACAAAATGGACTAGCCACCACCTAAACTAAATGAAATGATTATTCGTAGAAATTGAAACAATTAAATCTCAAAATCGTTGGAAGAAAACCATAATCAACGGAAAAACAGAAGTCGAAAGGTAAATCATGTCATCAAGATGGAAAAAAACCTTGGACTCGGAAAATGCAAGCCTATTTTTCGCTAAATAACCAGAAAGGCAAGACAGCACAAAACAAAATGAAACTACCATCCATAGACAAGTTGAAATCAATCAAATCTCAAAAATGTCAAAAGAAAACCACACACAAATGTAAATCCATGACATTGAACTCAGATAGATCAAACACCCCTGAACCTGAACCCGGTAATCATTAACCATCCACCCGATGGAAAGAACATATGGGTGGCAATGAACCTGTGACACGGATGCTTGAACCAACTAATCTCGCCCTCGGGATGGTAAACAAAGTAAAACCATAGAAAAACATCATACCAATAAAATCTACAAGATGCCAACTAATTTTAAAATAAACAACAAAAATTAGCAAGACACCGTAAAACTAAATCAAACTACCAACCATAGACGATAAAATCTCAACAAATTTGAAGAAAATGACAATTAACAATAAGTGGAAGCCAGGAGATTGATCCGTGACCTTGAACACAGAAAGACCAAACACCCCTGAACCCGGAAACCTTTAGCCACCCAATGACCCTCAATGGACAAGGCAGGATCATATAGGTGGTGGTAAACCATGACAAGAATGCTTGAACCAACTGAGGATAGGCGGATCTTGCCCTCAGGAGGGTAAAAAAAATGCAAAACCATAGAAAAGCAACCTACACAATCTAAAATAAACAACAAAACAAATGTCAAAAGGTAAATCATGCCTTGGACTCAAAAAGACAAAACACCAAACGAGGGACATGCCCTCAAGATGGCAAAAAGAGGAAAACAAGATAAAACGTGTGAGCTTGCCTTCCACTAAATAACAAAACAAAGAGGCAAGAAAGCTCAAAACTAAATGAAACTACCATCCATAGACAATAAGATCTCAAAAGCATTTGAAGAAAACTACAATCAACGATAAGTGAAAGCTGAAAGATTAATCCACGACCTTGAACTCAGAAAGACCAAAACACCCTTGAAACCGGTAACTTTTAGCCACCCAATGCCCCTCAATGGACAAGGCAGGAGCATATAGGTGGTGGTTAACCGTGACAAGAAAGCTTGAACCAACTGAGGATGGGCAGATGTTGCCCTCAGGAGGGTGAATAAAAGCAAAACCACAGAAAAGCAACCCACCACAATCTAAAATACGCTAGGAGATAAACAACAAAAATAGGCAAGACACCACAAAACTAAAATAAACTGTAATTCATAGAAAAATTAAAGCAATCAAACCTCATAACGATGGAAGGAAAAAAAATCAATAGATAAATGGGAGCCTAGAAAGACCAAACACCCCTGAACTTGTTACCGTTTAGACACCCAATGTTCATGGATGATTAAATCCATTAAGCACTGGCGGATCTTGCCGGCAGTACGGTTAACAATGTAAAACCAAAAATAAAGCTGACATCCACACAAAAGAAATCTAAATCCTCTTAACAATTTATATGGAGAGAAAATAAAGTTAGGCATGCATATGTAAATCCATGACATTGAACTCAGATAGATCAAACACCCCTGAACCTGGTAACCATTAACCACCCACCCACTGCACCATCAATAAACAAGGCAAGAGCATATGGGTTGGGTGGCAATGAACCTGTGACACGGATGCTTGAACCGGCTAATCTCGCCCTCAGGATGCTAAAACAAAGTAAAACCATAGAAAAACATCATAGACAATAAAATCTACAAGATGCCAACTCATTTTAAAATAAACAACAAAAACAAGCAAGACACCGTAAAACTAAATCAAACTACCATCCATAGACGATAAAATCTCAATACCATTTGAAGAAAGCATCCATAGACAATCAACAATAACTGGAAGTCAAAAGATTGATCCATGACCTTGAACACAGAAAGATCAAACACCCCTGAACCCGGCAACCTTTAGCCACCCAATGCCCAATTCCCCTCAATGGACAAGGCAGGACCATATAAGTGGTGGTAAACCGTGATAAGAATGCTTGAACCAACTGAGGATAGGCGGATCTTACCCTCGCGAGGGTTAAAAAAAAGCAAAACCATAAAAAATTAAAAAACTCTCTCGAAATCAACCAAAAGGCCGATAAATTCTCTTTAAAGTCAATCAAAAAACCTAAAAATTTCTCTAGGTTCAACAAAAAAAATCAAAAAACTCCATTCAAATCAGCAAAAAGAAACACTTAAAAAATCTCTCAAAATCAACAAAAAAATCGAGAGAAAAACTCAAAACACAAACTAAAATAAACTGCAATTCTTAGAAAAATTAAAGCAATCAAATCTCAAAACACCGGAAGAAAACAAAAATCAAACACCCCTGAATAAAGAAATCTAAATCCTCTTAACAATATAAATACGGAGAGAGAGAAAAAGAAAGTTAGGCATGCATATGTGAATACTCTACAAATTTTAAAACTCAGAAGTCCAGAAAAGACAACGATTAGAATATCACAACTTTAAATCATAAAAAGTAGCAAGTTTAACTTCATTCTACAAATAGGAACACATTCAAACCCTAATTTCGCAGAGTAAACAATTCTTATTCGATCGGTTTATTGAATAGCAACAACTATATGAACAGAAAAGCATTCAAACCCTAATTTCCATGAAATATTCTACAAATTAAAAAAAAAACGATCACATAATCATGATTAGAATATAGGTATGAAAAGTAGCAATTTTAACTTGATTCTAATTTCGAATAGGAACACATTGAAGCCCTAATTTCTGTTCTTATTCTATATATGAACAGAAACGCATTCAACATCCAATTTGCCAAATAGAATGTTAAGAATTTGCAAGAGAAAGATGAAAATTATCGAATAAATTTGAAGACTGAATGGGATTTTATTCGAGATCTTACTCCAACGGCATTATTTTTATTTTGGGGATGATGATATGAGTTTCGGGAATTTATACTTTTGGCCACCGCCTTCCCAAAAGTAAATTACAGATTTGGTCCTTGTGGTTTACTCTTTTTATCCCTCGTTCAGTTACTTTACTTTATGTAATTAGATTTAGAGTAAATTACATATTTGGTCCCTGTGGTTTACACCTTTTACCCACAATGGTACTTATTTTAAAATAAGTACATGAATGATCCTCATGGTATACAATTTTGCTATTTTTTGGTCCCTCTGACCACCACCTCATTATATGCAATAGTTAAATAAAGAGAGGGACAAGATTCGCAAAGGGTAAAATTGTCTTTTTCACTTTTGCCTCTAATTAAATCAATGTAAAAACACACAAACCACAATGACCAAATCTGTAATTATTTCTGAAAAAATAAAAATATTAATTTTTAACTTAAATTAACTGGTTATTATACTTTAATATACATTTATAATAATAATACAATAAGTTTAATCTTATATTTATACATATTTTCTTTAAATAAAAATACGTACAACAATATTAGTTATTTTAATTATTAAATTAACTAATTGTTATACTTTTATATATATATATATATATATATATATATAAATTAATAATTATATTTTAAGTTGAATTTTAATATATAATATAGATTCTTTAAAAAAATTATGTATTACGTGCACACACATACACACAAACAAACACACACACACAGGGAGATTTTGTAGAAAATGAAATACATGGATCATTATGTTAACTGATTAACACATATGATTAAAATTGATGTTTAAAATAACCAATAATGTAACACCTTGGTTACGATTTCACCAAAACCACATTTTAATAACCCAAAACAAAACATACGGGATAACATTTTCTAAGTAAACCACCAAAAGCTAATTATAACTTAATAAGTATTTCCAAATCCAAAACAAAAGCTTACAATCTTATAATTAAAACATTTACCAACCAAAAATTCGGGACAACATAATAACTACCCGAATATATTTACAACCCAAAATATATAATAGACCTAATTATATATATATATATATATATACCAAGACTTGGCAACGATCCCCGAACTAAACACGAACTAACTACACCGGGTTCTTGCCTTTATCTTCTTTCTTTCCTGAAAAAAATAGTGAGCTAACGGAATAAGCACATGGCTTAGTGAGATAAATAGTCTAAACAAATGTTATTGAAATTAAGTCTATACAAATACACGGGAACCGAAAACCAACCAATTGAATGGTTATATCAATGAGCGATTATTTGAGAGTAACACTTACGTAATAAGAATTGTCCATAATATAACCAAAAATCAAGTGCCGAAATCAAACAATTCATCATGACATAACAAGCTTATTTCAATGCAAATTACAAGTAATTATCAGAGGATACCAGGTCAATTCCTTTTCAAGGGATCAATATCACACGTTAGTCAAACGGTCTAAAGCAACATATCGAAATAACCAAACAATAGAACACATAGGACTAGCAGGGAGCCCATCGTTACTGGGTATGCTCGAGCTCCTATGGTTCACAGAATACAATGCTTAGGACTGGCAGGGAGCCCGCCTTCATCTCCCGGGTATGCCCGAGTCCCTATACTCGTGCCTCTCTTCACATTAGGCACCGAGTACGGCCAACAGACAACAAGAACGACTAGAATGTCTCACCGATCCCTCCCCCTTCATCGGCATGTTGACATTCACCGTTTTCGGGACGGATCACACAAAGTAATCCCCGTACTTCCGGTTTCACAAGAAATCAAAGAAACAATACCGACGGAATACATGGATATCCAAACCGACCGACATTTCGGAAGAACTCGTAATCGAGAGATCAAAACGTACAAAGACAAAAGACCAATAAGAACCGACTCTAAAGTCATAGAAATCACATACATATAGATGGTATATAAATATACACTTAATACAATAATATTTGAATAGCTATTTAACTCACCTCACGACCGAATGTCAAATACGGTCAAATCGACGACAAATGTCCAACCTTGCAATCCAACTATAAGATACCCTCCAAAGGACTCAAACAAGCTTAAATTATCCCCTGGAGTTCATATATCAAGTTTCGTAAGCATTGGAACAACCAATCACATTTTATCGACTTAATCATATCATAAGCTATCTTTAATTATATGCTGCAGCACTGTTTTTAACCTCTGTTTCACCCCACTTAAACTCAAAATCACACTTTGACTTCAACATATGGATTAAAGTACAGATTCATATCTTTCCAACGCCACTGACCTTGTATTTTTCTGATTTTTCTACGATTTTATACAATTTTTACAAAACAGTGCTGTAACGTGACTTTCAAACTCGAAAATCATACTTTTGTCCAAATAAGTATCCAATTCCATTTCAATCCTAATCAAACTCAGATGTTAACTTAATTTTATCATCATCAAGATAAAATCAACAAGAAACCATGATCCATTCATCTATTTCTACCAAGTTCATAAAAATCCATCTTTGTATAACAAATAGTCATCTTATTCATAATGAATACTTACTTATTCTTTCCATCTTCTTGCATATCAACCATGTAATCAAAGAACTAACTAATGTATTAACATAATCTAAGCATAATATCATGATTTCTACACTTATCTTACACATGCATTAAGCTTATTTCACCCAAAAGTCATCATACTTGTTACAACATCAAAACAAGAACAAAGATGAGATTATCTTCAAATTGTTGTGTAATCCTTCAAGATAACATGATAATAACCAATATAAAACCCTAATCTTACAAAATCAACCACTAATTTCAAACATGCAAACCTTAATTTCCATGATTGACACTAATTCTAGAGATTAAACTTAGCATTAGGAGTATACCTTCAACAATCTTCACATAATCATCAAGAATTCTTCACTTGATCTTTGATTCTCCAAGAAATTGAAGGTGTTTGAGCTTAAGTGTGTGAAAATCGCACCTTTACTGTGTGTGCAAGTTATGGAACTGAAAATGGTCTAAAATGGAGCTAAAATTCGTGTTTAACAAGCTAAATTCGAGTTGGGTCGGGTTTGACCCGGTTTGGGCAACCATTTGACCACTGAACACTAAAAATGACATAACTTTTCGCTCGGAACTCCGTTTTCGACGAGGTTTTCGCCTACGCGTTCGTAACGAAATAATCTACAACTTCCAATAATAATATTCCAGAAAATATCTCCTTAAAAAAAATTAATTTTTACGAATCCATAGCTTAACCGTTGACGTTTTGACTCGTTTTCTCCAACTTTCTCAATCTAACTCCGATTGTCATGAAAATTTCTAAATCCTCTCATATACTCCAACGAAGAATAACCTTAAAATTTCAAACACAAACTCCCACTAAATCATCAGTTACCTTATATGGCACTACGAATACACTTAATAAAAATTTCAACACGCTTAACATTTTCTCGCATGTAAGCACATAATATCCTTCGTAACATATAAAAGAGGCACACTTAGCATATAATATGGTAATTTAGAATTGGGATGTTACAAATACCTCCCCCTTTTGAGGATTTCGTCCCCGAAATCATTGTTGTGGGAACAAAGAAGGGTATTTGGCCTGCATCTCATCTTTACGTTCCCACGTCCAATTTGGTCCCCTATGGTGTTTCCACTTTACCAACACCAAGTCCACCTCCTTATTACGTAGGTTCACTTTTCTCTCATTTAGAATGGATTCCGGTTCTTCAACATATCTCAACTTTTCATCTACTTTGACTTCTGATAAGGGAACCATTTCCTCATGTTTACCCAAACATTTACGTAAGTATCCGACATGAAACACATCATGTATCCCCGTAAGTTCCTCTGGTAATTCTAGTCGATAAGCTTGTTTCCCAATGCGCTCCAATATTTTGAATGGGCCGATAAATCGTGGACTTAATTTACCTTGTTTTCGGAATCGGAGCACTCCTCGCCAAGGAGAAACTTTCAGCATTACCATATCACCAATCGAGAACTCAATTGGCCTTTTGCGGCGATCTGCATAAGACTTTTGACGATCTTGGGCAGCTTTCATTCTTTCACGAATAATTTGAATCTTGTCATGCGTGATCTGAATGAGCTCCGGTCCAGCTAAAATTTTCTCTCCTGTCTCTCGCCAACACAAGGGTGTACGACACTTACGCCCGTATAAAGCCTCGTAGGGAGCCATTCCAATGGTCGAGTGGTAACTATTGTTGTAAGAAAACTCAACCAAGGGTAAGTGAACATCCCAACTTCCACCAAACTCTAAGACACATGCACGTAGCATATCCTCGAGGGTCTGAATAGTTCGTTCTGATTGACCATCAGTCTGAGGATGATAGGCCGTACTAAATGCATGATGTGTCTCCAACTCTCGTTGAAATGCGCTCCAGAATTTGGAAGTGAATCGAGAGTCTCGATCAGAGATAATCTTCACCGGTACACCATGTCGCGAGACAACTTCATCAATGTACAACTGCGCCCATCGATCCATAGAATAAGACTCTCGGACAGGTAAGAACAGTGCAGATTTGGTCAACCGATCAACTATAACCCAAATACTATCATGTTGACGTTGGGTTTTTGGTAGTTTAGTAACCAGATCCATGGTTAACTCTTCCCATTTCCACATCGGTACCCCTAGAGGCTGCAAACTACCATACGGTTTCTGATGTTCGGCTTTTACTTGTAAGCATGTGGTACACTTCTCGACATATCGTCCAATATCGGTCTTCATCCCAGGCCACCAATAATCTAAACGTAGATCTTGATACATTTTGGTACTCCCTGGGTGTATCGATAATCGTGACTTATGTGCTTCCGCTAAGACAACATCGCGCATACCACCAAGTCTAGGGACCCATATTCGAGCTTTAAAGACTTTCAAGCCTCGTCCATCTTCAGAAAGAGAATTGACGTATCCCACCATTCGTTCTGTTTTGATATTCTCAGACTTCAAAGCCTCAATCTGCCACTTTCGAATATCGTCAAATAGATTAGGTTTAACCGATATGTGAGTGATAACGTAGCATAGAAGTCCTGCATACGTCTTCCTACTCAAAGCATCTGCCACTACATTGGCTTTACCCGGATGATAAAGTATCTCACAATCGTAATCTTTGATGAGTTCCATAGCACGTTGCTGACGCATGTTCAGGGTCTGTTGATCAAATAGATACTTTAAGCTCTTGTGGTCAGTATAGAGTTGACACTTCGTACCATAGAGATAGTGTCACCAAAGTTTCAAAGCAAAGACCACCGCTGCTAGCTCAAGATCATGGGTTGGATACTTTTTCTCATAATCTTTCAGCTGTCGCGAGGCATATGCGATTACCTTGCCCCGTTGCATCAAGACACATCCAAGTCCAAGTAGAGATGCATCACTATACACTACAAAGTCCTCACTACCCTCAGGTAGAGCTAGTATAGGCGCGTTTGTCAAACAATCTTTAAGAGTCTGAAATGCATTATCTTGAGCTTCTGTCCATTCAAACTTAACATCCTTGCGAGTCAATGATGTAAGTGGCACAGCAATTTTTGAAAAGTCACGGATAAACCGTCTGTAGTATCCTGCTAGACCCAGAAAACTTCTGACTTCAGATGCATTCTTTGGTTGCTCCCACTTTTGGATTGCCTCAATTTTAGTCGAATCAACAGAAACTCCGTCGCCTGATATTACATGTCCTAGAAATTGCACCTGACGAAGCCAGAACTCGCATTTCGAGAACTTTGCGTATAAACGTTCCTTCCTAAGTAGCTCAAGTATCTCACGTAAATGCGTAGCGTGTTCTTCTTCGGACTTTGAGTACACAAGAATGTCATCAATAAATACTATGACAGACTTGTCAAGCATGGGACGACATACTCTATTCATTAAGTCCATAAACGCTGCAGGTGCGTTTGTAAGTCCGAATGGCATTACCAAAAATTCGTAATGCCCATAACGGGTTCGGAAGGCCGTCTTGGGTACGTCTTCCTCACTTACTTTCAGCTGGTGATAGCCGGACCTGAGATCAATCTTTGAGAAATAGCTTGCACCTTGGAGCTGATCAAACAAGTCATCGATACGAGGTAACGGATATTTATTCTTAATCGTTACCTTGTTCAATTCCCTATAATCGATGCACATCCGGAATGAACCGTCTTTCTTCTTTACAAACAGTACTGGTGCACCCCAAGGCGAAGCACTCGGTCGAATGAAGCCCTTGTCCAACAACTCTTGTAACTGGCTCATCATTTCTTTCATTTCTGCCGGCGCAAGTCGATAAGGCGTTTTAGCAATTGGAGAGGCACCGGGTACCAAATCGATCCGGAATTCTACTTGTCTATCTGGTGGTAACCCAGGTAAGTCATCGGGGAATACATCCGGATATTCACCTACGATTGGCACATCTTTCACTATCTTCTTAACTTCTTTGGTTGCATCCAAAACATATGCCATGAAAGAAGTGCAACCCTTAGTTACACAACGCAGCGTTTTAAGCATAGATATTATCTTCACGTCATCGGGACGTCTCTCCCGTAAATATACAAGTAGTCTCCATTCTTAACTGGTACCTGAACCATCCTCTCATAACAGATGATAACCGCGCGGTTCTTTATTAACCAATCCATACCAATCACGACATCAAAGCCACGAATATCAATAGAAATCAAGTCTACCAAAAAATCATGATTGTCTAACACTAAAGAGCAATCTCTAAATACTCTATCAGCTACTAAAGTGACTCCATTAGCAGTATCAACGGTAAACGGAATAGGAAGCATAAACGGAACAGATTTCATGTAGCGAACAAAATCATGCGACACAAAAGAATTTGTAGCTCCAGAATCAAACAAAATACGAGCGGGTTGGGAGTTAACAAGAAAAATACCGGTAACGACATCTGGCTCATCGCGAGCCTCCTCCGCAGTAATCTGAAAAGCTCGAGCTCGTGCTTTGGGTACCTCCTCCTTTTGACTTGAGGCACCACCCATCGTCGGTCGTTGGACTGACGCCTTACTTTCTGCTCCTTTTCCTCGTGGACAGTTTCGCTGTTTATGCCCAAGAACCCCGCATGAGTAGCATGCTTCCTCCTTTCGCGGACAAGTTGTACGAACGTGGCCCACTTCGCCACAACAAAAACATCGTACACTAGATGGTTCAATATTGCATCGTCCAACATGATTCTTGCCACATCTTTGGCAAATCCTTGGGGCATTAGACTGTAAAGAATATGCCTGAGGTGTAGTACGAGTTGCATTATGCGTCTGCCCTCGTTTCGACATTAAGAACTTGGGTGATCGATGTGTTGGGACTGTGCTCGTCTTTCCGGTGCATGGTCGCTTTGCTGCCGGAACTGGATCATCCGGTATTGACAGATCATGCTCGCATCTTCGAGCAAATTCTACCGCCTTGACAAAACTTGGAACTTCTCGATTCACCAGAAAATTCCGAATTTCTTTTCGTAACCCACCCACAAAACGCTCGACCTTATCGTCTTCAGTACTTAAAAACCTTTGTGCAAATCGTAGTTTTCGGTTAAACTCGGTCTCATACTCCATCACAGTCATGGTGCCTTGTTTCAAATCCCAGAACTCTTTCTCAAGGCGACGTTGAAGATCCATTGGGCAATATTGTTCAAAGAACTTCGATCGAAATTCGTCCCAAAGCATGTTCTCGCGAGTATTCGAGTCTAGTGACTCGTAAGTGTTATCCCACCAAACTAATGCTCGATCTGTCAACATAGCCGATGCATACCTCACCTTGTCTTCATCGGATACGCGAATAGTTCGAAACACTTTTTCAATGTTTTGAACCCATTGCATAGCTAAAACAGGATCAGATTGTCCTGTATACTCTGTTGCCCCACTACTACGGAATGACTTGAACGAGACTCGATCTGGTTTGGGTTTCGAAACCTCATCGGTCACGATCGGACGTTTACCCTTGTCGTCTTGTTTAAGTGCATTTGTCGGGTTGTGTTCTTCTAACCTTTTCTCAAATTCCTTTCTTTGTTCCTCTAATGCGGCTCTCATCTGATCAGTTAATGATTTCATCTGATCAGCCATCATTTTCATCAATCTTTCTGTTCGAGGAGATGTAGGGACTTCCTCATCATGTCTAGTGTTACCCGAATCATTTCCATCAACATTAGGGATCGATTGATCATGGCTTGCCTCAAGGTCATTTTCCCCCATGTGTGGGTCTGTCGGTGTATGGCTTGCTGCGTCGCCGTCAGCCATTTACTGAAAGTTTTAACACATACTTATTAGATATAACCCTATCCTTGGTCCCATCCCCACCTAGGTTTCTACTATTAGTCCTTATCCCGTATTCTATCATAGCCTAGTTACTATACGATTTCAATGCCTAGGTTTGAGTCTAGATATCATTTCCAATATCTAAATCCCTCAAACCACTGCTCTGATACCATATTTGTAACACCTTGGTTACGATTTCACCAAAACCACATTTTAATAACCCAAAACAAAACATACGGGATAACATTTTCTAAGTAAACCACCAAAAGCTAATTATAACTTAATAAGTATTTCCAAATCCAAAACAAAAGCTTACAATCTTATAATTAAAACATTTACCAACCAAAAATTCGGGACAACATAATAACTACCCGAATATATTTACAACCCAAAATATATAATAGACCTAATTATATATATATATATATACCAAGACTTGGCAACGATCCCCGAACTAAACACGAACTAACTACACCGGGTTCTTGCCTTTATCTTCTTTCTTTCCTGAAAAAAATAGTGAGCTAACGGAATAAGCACATGGCTTAGTGAGATAAATAGTCTAAACAAATGTTATTGAAATTAAGTCTATACAAATACACGGGAACCGAAAACCAACCAATTGAATGGTTATATCAATGAGCGATTATTTGAGAGTAACACTTACGTAATAAGAATTGTCCATAATATAACCAAAAATCAAGTGCCGAAATCAAACAATTCATCATGACATAACAAGCTTATTTCAATGCAAATTACAAGTAATTATCAGAGGATACCAGGTCAATTCCTTTTCAAGGGATCAATATCACACGTTAGTCAAACGGTCTAAAGCAACATATCGAAATAACCAAACAATAGAACACATAGGACTAGCAGGGAGCCCATCGTTACTGGGTATGCTCGAGCTCCTATGGTTCACAGAATACAATGCTTAGGACTGGCAGGGAGCCCGCCTTCATCTCCCGGGTATGCCCGAGTCCCTATACTCGTGCCTCTCTTCACATTAGGCACCGAGTACGGCCAACAGACAACAAGAACGACTAGAATGTCTCACCGATCCCTCCCCCTTCATCGGCATGTTGACATTCACCGTTTTCGGGACGGATCACACAAAGTAATCCCCGTACTTCCGGTTTCACAAGAAATCAAAGAAACAATACCGACGGAATACATGGATATCCAAACCGACCGACATTTCGGAAGAACTCGTAATCGAGAGATCAAAACGTACAAAGACAAAAGACCAATAAGAACCGACTCTAAAGTCATAGAAATCACATACATATAGATGGTATATAAATATACACTTAATACAATAATATTTGAATAGCTATTTAACTCACCTCACGACCGAATGTCAAATACGGTCAAATCGACGACAAATGTCCAACCTTGCAATCCAACTATAAGATACCCTCCAAAGGACTCAAACAAGCTTAAATTATCCCCTGGAGTTCATATATCAAGTTTCGTAAGCATTGGAACAACCAATCACATTTTATCGACTTAATCATATCATAAGCTATCTTTAATTATATGCTGCAGCACTGTTTTTAACCTCTGTTTCACCCCACTTAAACTCAAAATCACACTTTGACTTCAACATATGGATTAAAGTACAGATTCATATCTTTCCAACGCCACTGACCTTGTATTTTTCTGATTTTTCTACGATTTTATACAATTTTTACAAAAACAGTGCTGTAACGTGACTTTCAAACTCGAAAATCATACTTTTGTCCAAATAAGTATCCAATTCCATTTCAATCCTAATCAAACTCAGATGTTAACTTAATTTTATCATCATCAAGATAAAATCAACAAGAAACCATGATCCATTCATCTATTTCTACCAAGTTCATAAAAATCCATCTTTGTATAACAAATAGTCATCTTATTCATAATGAATACTTACTTATTCTTTCCATCTTCTTGCATATCAACCATGTAATCAAAGAACTAACTAATGTATTAACATAATCTAAGCATAATATCATGATTTCTACACTTATCTTACACATGCATTAAGCTTATTTCACCCAAAAGTCATCATACTTGTTACAACATCAAAACAAGAACAAAGATGAGATTATCTTCAAATTGTTGTGTAATCCTTCAAGATAACATGATAATAACCAATATAAAACCCTAATCTTACAAAATCAACCACTAATTTCAAACATGCAAACCTTAATTTCCATGATTGACACTAATTCTAGAGATTAAACTTAGCATTAGGAGTATACCTTCAACAATCTTCACATAATCATCAAGAATTCTTCACTTGATCTTTGATTCTCCAAGAAATTGAAGGTGTTTGAGCTTAAGTGTGTGAAAATCGCACCTTTACTGTGTGTGCAAGTTATGGAACTGAAAATGGTCTAAAATGGAGCTAAAATTCGTGTTTAACAAGCTAAATTCGAGTTGGGTCGGGTTTGACCCGGTTTGGGCAACCATTTGACCACTGAACACTAAAAATGACATAACTTTTCGCTCGGAACTCCGTTTTCGACGAGGTTTTCGCCTACGCGTTCGTAACGAAATAATCTACAACTTCCAATAATAATATTCCAGAAAATATCTCCTTAAAAAAAATTAATTTTTACGAATCCATAGCTTAACCGTTGACGTTTTGACTCGTTTTCTCCAACTTTCTCAATCTAACTCCGATTGTCATGAAAATTTCTAAATCCTCTCATATACTCCAACGAAGAATAACCTTAAAATTTCAAACACAAACTCCCACTAAATCATCAGTTACCTTATATGGCACTACGAATACACTTAATAAAAATTTCAACACGCTTAACATTTTCTCGCATGTAAGCACATAATATCCTTCGTAACATATAAAAGAGGCACACTTAGCATATAATATGGTAATTTAGAATTGGGATGTTACAAATAAGGGTGTTTTCCAAAATAAAATAAAATAATGTATACAGAACCGAGTGAAATAAACTAGCCAACGGGAGTGTCGTGTATGCGTGATCGTTATACAAAACCGAGTGAAACAATTAATTTATGAGTGAAATATATTGGCCGACAGGACTGATTATTGTAAACATCAATTTTAATCATATGTGTTATAAATCAGTTAACCTAATGATCCATGTATTTTATTTTCTACAAAGTCTTCCTTTGTATGTGTGTGTGTGTGGGCGTGCCGCGTGCTTGTGTATGTGTATATGCGCACACGTAATACATATTTTAAAAAGCTATGTTATATATTAAAATTAAACTTAAAATATAAATATATATATATATATATATTAAAATATAACAATTAGTTAATTTAATAAATAAAATAGCTAAGTATTGTTGTAAGTAATTTTTATTTAAAAAAATATGTATAAATATAATATTAAGCTTATTGTATAGTAATTAGTGTATATTAATCAAAGTATAAAAATTAGTTAATTTAAGTTGAAAATTAATACTTTTTATTTTTTCAAAAATAATTACGGGTTTGGTCCTTGTGGTTTGTGTGTTTTTACATTATTTTAATTAGAGGCAAAAGTGAAAAAGACAAATTTACCCTTTACGAATCTAGTCCATCTCTTTATTTAATTATTGCATATAATGAGGTGGTGGTTAGAAGGACCAAAAAATAGCAAAATTGTATACCATGAGGACCATTCATGTATTTATTTTGAAATAAGGACCATTGTGGGTAAAAAGTGTAAACCACAAAGACCAAATATGTAATTTACTCTTAGATTTATGTAATTTATTGAGGCCTATAAATAATTTTAAGTTTAAATTTACTTTTTATCCTACAATTCAAGATTATTCATGATTCAATGGTAATTTGTTAAAATATCTTCAACTCGATCAATCCAATCACTAAGCTCTCTGCACAAAAATCCTATAACTTGATGCATTTCAAATTACACAAAAACCAAAGTTTAAATCGATATATTTCATTTATATTGATTTTAAATTATATAACTTTATTTAGAGATCGACCGATCACACTGAAAAACCAGATAATTAACTTTAAGAGGTGAAGATTTTTATGTTTTAAAGACCACTTAAATCCTTCTTTAGAGATGTGATAAGACTTCCTTATTCAGATATTCATTTAATTTGCATAACATATAATCAAAATGTTAAATGAAGCATTATGACCTCAGTAAACATTTCTCCATGATTCTCATTTTTGCCTATTTTCATGGTGAAAAATAGATTTATTAACTAAGCTGAAATATTATAACCATAATTTTACTTATAATTTACCTATTAAATAAAAGATTACCAAACAACCGATATCCAATTATATTTTGACTTTCCTTGATAACAAATAGATAAAATCAGATCAACGGATAATCGAAGATCAACCGGTCAAATTCTAATATGATCCATATAAGGCAAATTAAAAGAGGAACTTTGAATAAAATATTTAAACGAAATAACAAAACAAAAACGACCACTAATCAAATATAGATATTAATATAAACATGAAACAAGATTCCCTAAATTTATGTAGCAATAATGTATTAGGACCCTAGTGTAATTTTTTTACATAAACAGACCCCATGAAATAATCCCAATATGTACATTCACACGTTCAAAGATGATCACAAATATAAAGCTAACAAAGAAAAGAGTGTGAATATAATGATGACCAAAAATATAGACCATTCGAAATACAAATAACAAATCCATGACAACATTCGAATATGAAAACTGCTTTCTTGCATAATGATTTGGATGACATCACTTATATGAAGCAACCTAATGATTTCATCACAAAGGATAAAACAGATTGGCTATGTAAGGTAAAGAAGTTATACAGACTTGCGACCGTGGTACAAAAGATTTAGGTCATTAATATGTTAGATGTAAAGACTAAGAAAATGATATGAAGAGACATTATAATAATCATATGTTAATAAGGAAGCATTACGATTTGAGCATATCTTCTTCCTTCATCTTCCTTGTGTAATTCTTCTTGTTGTTGTTTCCCATCCACCCTGATTACTATTTTCTCATGATCATCATCTAATTCTAGCATCGTTGGATGATGATCCTCCTCATCGTGCGTTTGCAAGCTCTCACGGATGGTCTTGATGTAGATATGGTTGTTAAGGTCGAATCTAGATTCAGAAATTAGGGAACCCGACGTCTTCACCAACACTACTAGTATTCCATTGCAAATCAGAAATACATAAGTTTTGTCCAAGCTATGTGTCACCAATAGCCGAATCATAGGCAATATTGATGCAACATGTACAGAAGAAGAATCCCACAAGAACAAATAGCAGCAACAACAGGAAAATATTAAAATAAATAACACCAAACGCGACTCATGATGTTTTATGCTTCTTTTCTTCTCAATTTGCTCCATCCATCCCTTCATTGATATTTGAACACTTGAGATGCTTTATATATTATAAAGTTGGATGAGTTGGTAATTACAAAAATGCCCTTTGCTCATTGTTTTTAAGACGTACGAATAATTTTTTATGCCCCCATCTTTAAAAAGTGGGACAAAAGTTGCATGCATTTGATACATAGAATAACAAATAGCATATCATCAATTCCAACAATTATGTTTTGTGTGGCTTCAGTTTTCTCCAAATACCTACAACAATATAGGTATCTAAATAAATAAATAATCCCCCTCTCACACACGCACTTAATTACACAAGCTAGCATATGTATGCTAATATATACAAAAATACCTATCTTTTATACAAAAAGGTTGATATCAGTAACCCCAACCGGCTTGCAATCATCTGTCAATTCCGTAATGTGGGAGGCATACCTGACTTACTCAGCGGTTGTGGCAATGGGGGCGTCCAGGCTCGAACCCAGGACCATTCGATTTTAGACAAACACTACCCTCACTCATTACCAACTGAGCTACAAAAGGGCATTGTAGTGTGCAGGCAACTTGGGTCAGGATCTATTTTGCCCTAATGATTGTTTGCGTTTCGGATTTATAATCACATGTGATATATGTGAATGTTCTCATATTTTCACAAAATGATAATGTTCTCGTTTACAGGTGAATTCAAGTGTGTGGTTAGTGACTCGGGGGGGGGGGGATAGCTCCATTAGAATATAATAATAATAAGTTTTTATTTTAATTTCCTCAGTATTTTTTATGGGACTTATTAAGTTTTTATTTTGATAATATTAAGTTTTTTTTATGGGACTAAAAAACTCTTAAAATCAATAAAAAGAAAACCGAAGAAGTCCCTCAAAATTGATAAAAAAACTTATAAATTTCTTAAAACTAACTAAGAACTTCAAAAATCCCTCAAAATGGTAGATTTGGGCTAAAAACATATCGCACAATTTTTACGGACATTAAATCTACCTTAAAGATACCCCCATTAGAGAAATTTTTTGGATCTACCACTGTTCTCGTTTGATCTCACCCCAATTTATCGTATATAATTGAAAGAACCTGAGAGTGCGTATCACATGTACATGTGAATACTGTATACTAAATATTACATATGATTAAAGAACAGTTAACCCATAGACGCATGCACTTGGCCCGTCGAACTCTAAGGGTTGACTATTTGTTAATCACATATGATTTAGCATAAAACAACACGTGATATAAGAAGAGCCTCAACAGGCTAGCAAGACTATAACCGATAACTTTTCAACAGAGATCACAAAAATTGTAAACCCTATTACAAATTAAATTAACCCAAAAAAAGAATTAATCAAGTTTTCTTGAAAAAAATATTAATATTAACTTGTAATGTACATGATAATAACAAAATTTTTTTTTTTTTTAATTTATGAGGATATTTTCTAAAGCCTTATCTAGATTGAAAGAATAAATGCTGTTCCAGCAAATGGTTGTCATATTCATGTTAAGACTTTTGTGATAATTAAAGATGTAATGCTCCTGCTCCATTATAATTTATAAATTCATGTATTATATAAGGCCATCCTTAATGGTACCAGCTGCCACCTCAGCGCCATATCAGCTTTACCAACATCTTGCCAATCCTTAGAGCATCTCCAATCGTACTCCAATTTTAAAGAATTGGTGTTTTTTGTGCTCCAATCGACCTCCATTTTGCAAAAAAATTTGGTGTTCACCAAATGTGACCGCCATATTTGGCGTGGGTTTTTCTCCCACCATTTACATGGGACCCACCCCACTCTCTATTATTTTATGTTTTCATATTTGTTTTCACTGTTAAATAATTGTAAATATGTTAACTATTATATAATTTATATATTTAATTATTAAATATTAATTTATATATTTTTATATTTAGTTATTAAATGTTAAATAAAAAAATACAAATTTAATATTAATATAAAATAGAGATATATTAAATAAATTAATTATTTATTATTTATTTATTATGATATATATATAGTCAATAAAATATATTGTTATAATAAATAGTTAATAATGAATAAAATATGTTATATTAATGTAGGGTCCACAAATTTGGTGTTTTTTTTAGAGTGTGATTGGAGTTGAGTTTGTTTTTTGTGTTGATGGGCCCACCAGATTTGGTGTTTTTGGTGTTTTTTTTGGTGTTAAGGTTGGAGATGCTCTTACCAATTCATCCACACTCATACCAATCTAAATAATTAATTAAAAAATAAAAGAAAAAGAAAAGAAAAGAGAGAAAGAAGAGAGAGATAGAGAGAAAGGAGAGAAAGGATGGGGTGAGGTGGGGTGAGGAGAGAACGACATGAGGGTGCAGGTCTTCTTCCTTGCCGGTGTGGTACCATTCAACCACGATGGTGTTGTCACCGATACCACTGCTTTACCGGTCTCCATACCGCCCTAGCTAAGGATGGCAAACATACACAGCCAACCCAATTCTCAAATTTACAACCATAATATAAATATATTATCTAAAAATAAAAAACATTTAATAGACATCAGCATGATATTGATAATACATACAAAATAAGTTACATAATTATATAATCTTAAAAGGCACAGAGGTTCCAACTAGTGGTCATGGAATCTAAGAATGTGTCCCATAACCATCCAAAAAAGGGAGAATAAATAAAGATTGAGAATCTGGACATTTTTGTGCTACCTTTAATTGTTCACATACTAACATACATCTCTATGTTCGATTGCAAACTCAAATCTAATTGCGAATCTGAAGACACCAAAAGTGTGACAGACGTCACATTTTGAATAATACAGGATAATTCAAATGAGTGAGACCGAATGTTATGCATAATGTATATAATGTATTATATATAGAGTTAGGTTCTGGTGAAACCAAGCTTTTTTGGTGAGACCAGTGAGACCAACATATTTTACTTGAAACTTCACATCAAAACATTTGTGAAGGTAAAAAAATTGAACATTCATCTTTAAAACATACTAAAAAACACTATTGAAAAAAAATTCCACAAAAAGGTTAAAAAACGAAACCTTCACAGCACTTTTTGCTGTGAAGGTTCGCATTATATATATGTAACCTTCACAGAACTTGAGCTGTGAAGGTTTCGTTTTTTAGCTTATTTTCGATATTTTTTTGCATCGAAAGTGATTTTTAGGTCTGCGTATTCGAGTTTTATGTACATTCACGGTATTTTTTTGTGAAGTTTCATACGTTAGGTATTGGTCTCACGCGGTCTCACGATAACTGCTTGGTCTCACGTGATCCTGAGTCATTATATATATTATCTAAGGCTGCCAAAAGCCCTTATGGCAGTAGAGGTTCCCTTATGATAACTCCAGGCCATTTGTAATCATCAGATAACCGGGTTACAACCAAAGTAATCACATGTGATTCGCCCGGAAATGTAATGTTAAATTAGTTTGACCATTTTGAAAATTCAAAATGGGATGAACTAACTCTAAACAAGATTCTTCCCACCCTTTCAATTATTGGGTTGGGAATGGGGGCATCTCTTTTAATCTTTTCCTTGGACCCAATTAAGACAAAAATGAGTCTACAAATAACAACTTACCAAAACCATCATAAACTAATGCATTACAATCATGATCATCCATGGCAGCCAGCCATTTCTTGCAAGTAGAGATAGTAAACTTAATTAAGCCATAAGTTGTCTTAAACCAAACTCAAATAACAAAACCATCAAGTCTTAATCTTTTATCCCAAACCAAAAAAAAAAAAAAAAAAAAAAAGCAAACAAGGAATCATTTGATTCATCCATCCCTGATGAAAAACCAATTAAAAATTCAGTTTAATCATCGGACGATCGAATCACATAATCGTGCAAAGGTTGATCCCCCTCGTAATTATCATACGGGTCGTACTCTTGAGCGGGTATGATGGCACATGGGTCGCCCGTGGCAGGGGAGCTTCATAGTCGTAAGAATGTGGCAGGTATTCAATAGCAGGCTGCTGTGGGCGGCCATAAGGGTATACAATAGTGGACGGGTGTGGGCGGCCATAAGGGTATTCACGATTACCCGTTTGATAATGATAATAAGGACGGTAGTCCGTGTAGGATGGCCGATGATTATAAGGCGTAGTCCTCGAACCATAGTTGTAGTGATTATGTCTAAGTTGCGGATGATTGAGTTTAACATTGAGGAGTTCCGCGTGTTCACCTGAAGACATTACCGCCTTCAAGAGTACGTTGGATTAACTTCTCCACGTACTCGCACGCTATTTTGTTGAGTATCCCAGCTCACAGAGTAAACCCCTAACATTTAATCAAATCATACATACTTTCATTCATCATGAACTCTAAAGAAATTGATATTAATAAAGACCCTATATATATAGGTCATGTTCACGTGACCAAGATTTTACACTAGAAACTTCACACAAAACCAAAACCCCAACATGTTACCTTTACAGTGCTTTTGTTGTGAAGGTTCGATTTTTTACCCTACAGTGTTTTGCTGTGAAGTTTCAAGTATAAAAATTTGGTGTCAACGATCTCACGAAACATGTTGGTCTTACATGAACCAAACCCTACAAAAATATATATATATATATATCAGGTCCATGTGAGACCTAGTTGTTTCTGTAAGACCCGTGAGACCAAAATTTTACACTTGAAGCTTCAAAGCAAAACACTGTGAAGGTAAAAAAAATGCGAACCTTCATAGCTAAAACACTGTGAAGGTAACCTTCACAGTGTTTTGCTGCGAGGTTTCAAGTGTAAAATCTTGGTCTTAAGGGTGTTACGGAAACAGCTTTGTCTGACGTGATCCCAAATCTATATATACACATATAAAATACAAAATCTTACCACGGATGGAACGCAAGACTTCAACCGTCTTCATCAAACAAGATTCACACTTGGAGTGGACTTTCAAACAACATTCCTTCAAACCAAACCAAGATCGATTCAGACATTGTATTAAGACGTATAAACACATTAATTAAACACATGGTTTTACCATATCTGCAGATGATTCCATGGAGAACAAAACTGAATTGAAGAAAGAACACTCAAATATCCTGAAATTAACAAGATAACTAATATAATGTTATTTCAAGGTAAAATAGATTATAACTGAAAATGAGTCATGGGTTTTGTCTATATAACTAATTTTTTTTTGGGAAGTTGATTAAAACCTTCATTTTTAACCACAAATCCACGATCTTGCTGCAATTATGACAAAGATTTACTTGAATCATTTCCATCGAAACATATATAACATTGAGAAATTAATTATTTTAGTTATTTTATAAAAAGCTTAATTTTGGAATTAATCTTCGATAGCTACCAATTCCCCAAATGGATAATTAAAAGTAGAAATCTTCAAAAAATATTGTTTCCATCCATAAGGGGCCTTCTGCATTTTGGAGATTTTTAAATCAATTATAACATTAAAAAAAACTTATCTATTAAAAAAACTTCTCTTTCCAAATTCCTTTTTTCATGGTTTTGTTATTGGTTTTTTTAATGGTAATATTTTTTGAGTTATCCCCATTTTTGGGGAAAAACTTATTGTTTCTCATAATTTCTCTATTTTAGAGAAAGTTTTTTGGAAAGCTTGGAGCATAATCTAGGTAAAAATCCTTATTTTTCATCATTTTGAATAAGTTGTTGGAAATGCTCTTAACAACTCCTAACCATTTCCCTCTAAAAAACTCAAAAATAACCATCTTTCTCCAAAAATAAAATCCCTAAATAGAAATCCAAATTCAGGCAAAAATTCCCAAAATTCAACATGCGCTAACAAGAAATCCCAAACAAAAATCAAAAATCCGCTAACAAGAAACCCGCCGATGGCCATTTCTTAAAGAAAATTCAAATTTGGTCCCTTAAATGATTTGCATAGTTGGTATCTGAAGAATCAAAAATTACAAATTTGGTTCTTATCCGCTATTTGGGGATTTTATTTTGAGGAATTGATGACTATTTTGAGTGTTTTTTAGGAAAGAAAATAGTTAGATGTGTCAAAGAGTTTTATAGACGGAATAAAATAATATTTTTCTAAACATTGTATATTTGGCAATGTAATCACAAGATTTAAAATCCAACAAAAAAAACAAAAAATTCAAGTTTCTAAATTGAAAAGATCATATGGTTACATTTTTATCATATATTCATTATATTTATATGTGATAAGTGATTAAATTAAGAGGATTTGAGTAAATCATTGTCATAATTGGAGCATATCGAAGGTTTCAAATTGTCATATTTATATTTTTATCGAAGGTTTCAACTTCCATAATAGAAAAAAAACTATACGATAAAAAGAAACTTTCAAATTATATATATTGAATTTTATGGTGATATCATATCATATCATAATCATCTATTAATACTTTAGAAACCAACCATTTTTTTTCAAGCATCCATGGCACCCAAGTCTAAATACTCAGAATACCCTGCGTTTACGGTAGTAGAATGCATCTCGTATAAACGATAAATCGTCTTTCTATCGAACCGTATCTTTAACGCATTTGTACTTCTTTTGCAGAATTTCACCATCAAGGTGGAAGTTAAAGAACGTTCGTGGACGGCGACAGTGACACGGATACTGAATAGTGTTGCAGGTATGTTTCTGTGATATGTTTTCAATTCAGTCTGAATAATATAGTGTTCAGATCGAATAATACTGAAAGTTCAAATAATAACTCATTTTTC
Organism: Centaurea solstitialis; assembly: GCA_030169165.1. Taxonomy (NCBI): domain Eukaryota; kingdom Viridiplantae; phylum Streptophyta; class Magnoliopsida; order Asterales; family Asteraceae; genus Centaurea; species Centaurea solstitialis. The sequence goes on from CM058041.1 coordinate 83,337,721, forward strand.
ATTGCAAACGTGATGATGGTCGAGAGTGCGTCACGTGACGTATTTTGTCTAAATAATACAGTATTTAGATTGAATAATACTGAATTATTCACCTTGAATCAGTGGCGGATCCAGAATTTTTTTTAATGCGAACACCTGTAAGATGGATTAAATGCTAATAAAGTCGTCTGATATTTTAGCTTAATTCCACCTTTTCGAAAGATTTTTAAAAAATTGGTGATTACAAAGGATTTTTTTTACTCTTTCGGTTGATTTTATGAGTACTTTTTTTTAGTTTTTTGGTTGTCTTGAGATAAATTTTTGGTTGAAGGGTCCCATAGGAAAAATCAATGGGAAACCATGGTATAAATTAAAAAATAATTGTTTTTACCTAAAAAATTGGTTTTTTTGACTTTTGGGGGGACCTTACCCATCCTTCCACCCTCTAAATCCGTCTCTGTCTTGAATAATGCATAATATTCAGTCCGAATAATCATGGATTATTTCGACTGAATATTATTTATTATTCAGATTGAATATGAGTCGAACAAGACACGTAGAGCGCTCTCGGTTGTACTCTTGGTTGCAATCAAATTTAAGTTAACATTTAAACCAGACCTCTTAAATATTGACAACTTAATTGGCTTTTTTTGGTCGAAGGGGTAACCAATTTCAAAATGGAGGACGATGGGAAGGTAAACATATCAGGCTACATCGACCCGAAAGTCCTCCTAAAATGTCTACGGAAAGCAGGGAAATCTGCACAATTGGTGCATTGGCAGTACGGAGAATGTTCAAACAATATGTACGTAAAAAAGACAGAATCGACCACAAATAAGAATGCAATCGTAAACGTAAACGGAGCATATGGCTATGGCTTATATCCGGGAGACGGAGGGTATAATGGGTATAATGGGTATTATGGTTATCCTCCTAGATATGAAAGAAACTTTGGTTACAATCAACTAGAATATGCAGGGAATTGTTCTGATTGCAATGGACATCATATAGAAAAGCCAAAAACTCCAGAGAAAATAGTTGATCCTTCTTCAGCTTCTTCAAGTGTTGTTCTCCAAGAGCTTAGTAGCACAAAATCAACAAAATCATGTGGCAATGGTTGTTGTGTGATGTGATTGAATTTATAAAACTTAAAGTCTTCTGTTTTAGGTTTCCATATGTAATTGAAGTACTCACTCAATTTATAAAGTATTATGGTTTTATCTATTTTTTTACATAATGATTTGTGTCTATAGTTTGATTAATCTGTTAGTATCACAAATGAAAAAGTGTATTAATAAGGAATAAAGGGAATTCTTTAGTACATGTGTCATTACAAAAATCGATTAAATTTTAATTTCTTTTAGTACTACGTTTATACATTATTATATGATTATGTATTTTTTTTAAATTAAATTTCTTTTAATTTTAGATTTATTGTGTGATTACTTTAGACCGACCATAGTCAATACTCAATAGACTTAAGATAATCTAAACACTCATGGTTAGTTGATTATTTAAAAGAAAAATAATATGACGTAATATCTACTTAAATTAGGTGCCATCAGGTCTTTGGCCTGGTGGTAGGGAGTTTTCCCTATGATGGGGAGGTCTCGGGTTCAAGCCTTCCTTGAGGGTTTCTTCATTGGGGTTAGTCTCCTCTTGGGAATATTCCCTTGGAGCAGGTGTTAGCAGCCCTACCGAATTAATTAGGGGGGTGTAGTGGAGTGGATTCGAACTCGGGGCTCGGATCACTTGTTCGCAAGATCATCCGGGTTCGAATCTTGTGCCTCTACCGCTGAGGCAAAACCGTTCAAAAAAAAATCTACTTAAATTAGGTAAACTAGTAATCTAGTATCAAAATAAATGATTTAAATGCTTATCACAACGAATTACATTATATATTTTAAAATATCTTAGTCTACAAAAAACCATTTTATACGAAATTATTGACGACAAAATATATCAATTATTTAATTCGCTGTGAACCATGTCTTTTCCTATCATAAAACTGTGATATAATAATAAATATAAAAAAAACATACAACAACGACGTCGTTTGAATTTGAACACCATACAGTCATACACCCCAATTCTTCCCGTTGACCGGAATCCGGCCGGTTACAGTTAACGACTGAACTCAATCGCCGGAAGAATTTGGCCGGAAAAACTCATATTCAAACTTCAACAATGGAAGAAGCCTGATGCTAACACTACTACATGAAGATCTAAGAGTTTTTCAACTAGATTCCTTCTGATCTTCTCATCGGAATCCGTTTAAAAGGTAACTTAGAATCCTCCATTGATGATTTGTAACTTTGATTTCATTGATTGCATCTGGATTAGATCTGAAATTTGCGTTTTCATGTTTGATTTTTGCGCTCCAGTTCTATTTTTATGTATTTTGAAAATTTCACACTATATGAGTTTAGGTATTGTGATTGATTCAAAACACTTGCAATAATCAAACAATTTAACAACGGAATACTTGCAATCTGTTAGTATTTTGTATTTATGCAATATAGAGTGACCATTGGTGGTTCGTAACTTCGATTCTATTGATTGCATCTGGAATAGATCTGAATTTCTCCTTTTCGTGTTCGTTGTTTGTTTGATTTTGAGCTCCAATTCTGTTTTGTGTTTTCGAAATTTTCACAAAATCATGAGTTTTACGTATTGTGATTGTTTAGATTCAGTATCTGTGTGATAATCAAACAATTAACAATAAAATACTAGCAATCTGTTAGTATTTGTATTTATGCAATAATAGAGTGACCAAATTTATAGGTATTTATATAAATTCCTTTTCATCCTCTTTGTAATTACTGATGGATATAGCTTTGTGGATCTATGAATGTAATCAATGTAATTTCAAACCTAATAAGGTATCAGGAGCTATTGATTACGTATGTATTGTTGTTTTTGGTCTGATTTCATCTGTGATCACAGTGTCTCAACCTAAATCAGAAATAATCTAGCATCAGATTTCAATCAAACCTAACGGAAAACTTGTCAGATCTCTGTTGTTTGATACACAACAGCAGCTCCTTCCATCTCAAAAAACTTGACCTCCTGGCCTATTAAAGAAAATTGGCTTTATAAAGGTTATGGATTTAATTAAAGTTTCATTTAAGGTTATATAGCTAAATAGCTTCTTAAAAACATTCTCCCTGCTTGTTTGCTGCACCTTACCCCTTTGAACTTCGATTGGATTGGATCGATGAATTTGATAATATGTCAACACTCAACAGGTTAATCAAACACACTAGAAGTGTTGCTTAGTTTGTGAATTTGGTAATGCCCATAAAATGTCCAAGGGAAAAACAAACAAAGTCTTGAACGAAAAATAAAGATATTGCGGTGACGTTAACAGCCATTACATTTAACATTCGAAACTGCTTATATAGAAACAACTTGTATATATGTTAGTTTCCAGAATGCGCCGAATGATGAGTATATTCTTACATTAATGTTAGTTTACTACAATAGCACTTGGACTAGCAATATGATATTAGTTCATCATCACACTAGTCATATTAGTTTAATAGTTCATAAACGCTTTTTAATGTATGATGATTACATTAGAGATTGGTAGTATCAGAATAGCAATTAGTATAATGGGTATTAACTTGGTCAATACTTCGTTGTGTATATGGTGGCGTTTGTGGAATGTTGATATTGTTTGAATTGTTTTTAGATCAAAATTTTATATTTGGTGCCATGTCCCATACTGCTATAAATTCTCATGCAAACAACCGCTCTACTCTTGAGGGTAGAGGTCACGTTTGTGTACGTCTCTTCTCATCAGACCCTACTTCAAGTGGGAATTACCGCTTTTGGCTACTTGATGAAACTATTACATTTTTGGGTAGCACTTGTTTAGGCCTCCAATAAAAAGCTTGATACAGTTCCACATCTTCTTTCTTGATAGATCACTCTTCATATTTGTTGAAGCACTGCCATGACGTCTCTTGGTGGAAAAGAGCCATTGCTAACAGGACAAAAAGAGCCTAAACCTCATATCGATCATATGGGTTCATCCAAAAGCAGGAAATTACGACGCTGTAAAAGCGCCCCCATGGCGGAATCCGCTCCTGAGGATGACATGGGTGACCACTCTAAGGGCGGCCTGATATCTACTTTTGAACAACTCAACCCAAGATTCGGGAAGGTAGCCTTCTACTTGTTCGCCTACCTGGGCCTAAGCACACTCTGCTTTTACTTGGTTCGAGACCAAATCGCTGGAGATAGAACACTTGGCGTTGTGGACTCCCTATATTTCTGCATTGTAACAATGACCACAGTTGGGTATGGAGACCTTCTACCCAATAGCACCGCCACGAAACTTCTCGCCTGCGCTTTTGTGTTTTCCGGGATGGCCCTTGTGGGTCTTAGTCTGAGCAAAGCCGCGGACTCTTTGGTGGAGAATCAAGAAATCTTGTTGGTGAAAGCATTGCACTTGCGTCAAAAAGCTGGTTCGAAGGAACTTCTGAAAGAAACGGAAACACACAGAGTTAGATACAGGTGTATCATTTTTTCTGTATTGCTCGTGGTCCTCATAACCTCAGGAACGATCTTCTTAATCACAATCGAGAAAATGGATGCTATCGATGCCTTCTATTGTGTGTTACCACGATGACAACTCTGGGTTATGGAGATAAGAGCTTTTCCACAACGGGTGGACGTATTTTTGCGATCTTTTGGATCTTATTCAGCACTATCTGTTTAGCTCAGGTGCTGTTTGCTTTTGCTGAACTGTATACGGAAAGCAGGCAGAGGTCGTTGGTGAGTTGGGTTCTTACGAGAAAAACAACCGCTGCTGACCTGGAAGCGGCTGATCTTGACGATGATGGGGAAGTGGTGTAAGTTCATATTCATTAATGAATATATGAGTTTTTATAATGCTAGGTCTGAATCCCGGTGAGAAGTTGAGGTGAACGTGAAAAATGGTTATCAACCGTTGGGTGCACATTAGGATGACATGCACCGGATCAATTCCCTTCTATGGTGCAATTCATGGGAGGGAATGAGATTAAAAGAGCTCAAGGGTTTAGATCCATTTCTCATGCTTATCACCGTTAACTAAACTTCTTACACGATCGTTTGCCTGTAATACTAATGGTGTTGTATTGATGAATGGATTTGATGCAGGGGTGCTGAATTTGTGATTTATAAGCTAAAAGAGATGGGAAAGATCACTCAAGAAGACATCGAGCTTGTCATGACACAGTTCGAGAAGCTTGATGAGGACGACTCAGGGACGTTGTCTATTACGGACATTTCCATTGCCCAATCTAAGGAGTAATTATACCGCGAGTTAATCACTAAAACAACCAAATTCGATAAGGTCCCATCCCAAAATGGTCATTTTTTTCGGGTTTTATACAAACTAGTCATGGAGTTCGTAAAAAAAGGGGGTTTTCAACCTCCGTATCTTTTTCCAAGCTCCATTCTTTTAGGTTTTCCGTATAAATCTTGATTACTTAAGAATACTTTTGGTGTTCGCACAAAAAGATTCGCAAAATACAATGCCTTTCCACTTTTCGAGTCAAAGGGTCCAATCTTTTTCTCTCGTACTCTCAACTGTTTTATGTAAAATCCGAAAAAGTTGGTTATTATATGATATGACCACTATCAAAAATTGGTACTTTTGGTGATTAACGTTTAATCCCACTTCATTAGACAACGAATATTTTTGTTGTACATTGTCCGATTATCTTTAAACTCGTCGTGATCGTCAAAACCATATCACATGTATATATAAATTAATTACTAAAAACATTTTATACGGTAAGCGTTTATATAATTAGTGGTGAGCATGTCAAATCGATGATTTAACAAATAACACCGTTTTAATGGTCGAGAATGTTACCAAAAACCATTCAAATTATTTATTAGGACACCAAAACAACCAAAAACCATAATGGATTAAATTCACCAATTTGATTCAAATTAAAAATGAAATAAACAAAGAAAACGAATCGAATGGAACATGATACATGTTTGTAACTGAAACAACAATTAAATCCCAAATTAAACCAACATTTAATTGATTTCCAATTCATATAACAAAAAAAATATAAGATTATTAATTTGATTAAATATTATTATTATTATTCTTAATAATGATAAAACTATAACATCATCAGGGAAATACCAAAAGAAAAAAAAAAACACTAGAGAAAACAAATTACATTATTTGCTCAGATTTACTATTACTACCACTACCACTACTACTACTTCCTTGTTCCGGTTCGGGTTCGGGTTGTAGTACGGGTTCCGGGCGTCCGGCGACGTAATCCAAGATCCCCTCCCCGGCCTTCTCGCCGGAAACCTGGGCTGACGGCGGCGAAGTGAGCCCAAAAACGACGACGGCGAGAAGGAAGAGGGCGGTGGAGAGCAAAAGTGGCCAAAAGTAGGCGATAATGTTGAGGAATCTAGGGGCAACGTAGAGAAGTGAAAAGACGATTATGCCCACGGCGGCGGCGATTAGGATGTGGAATTTGAACTTTAGAAGCTTTTCTGAGATCTCCATGGTGGTGGTGGTGGTGGTGGTGGTGAGATTTTTGTAAGAAAGAGAGAGAGTGAAAGTGGAGATGATTGGAGTTTTATGTGTGTGAAGAGATTCTCTTTGTTTTCAGAGGGTTTTTTAAAGATTTATTTATTTCCTTATTTTTTTTCTTTTTACTACTATTAAATTTATTATTATTTATAAATTCCATATATGAGGAGAATATATGTTTATTATTTAATTTTTAACATATATGGTTATTAATTTTGGATCACGTGAGAAAAAGGAGCTTTGGTGAGAATATATATGTTAGAGAATTAGGTCATGTTTGGCAAAATAAGCTAGCTTAGGTGCCAATTAGTGATGGCCAAACGAAACCGAACCGAACCGAACCGACCGGCTAGCCCGAACCCGACCCGTTGACCAACCCGACCCGACCCGAACCCCGGTCAAACCCGGGTCTCAACCCGCGGGCCGGAAACCGGTCCGAGCCCGGCCGGAACCCGGGCCCGACTAAACCCGGGTTTGACCAACATTGTAGCAAACCGGGTTTTGGTCAAACCCGGCCCGAACCCGAACCCGAACCCGAAATTTGGCCAACACTAGTGCCAATGTCCCTTGTGGCTATGTGGTAGCTCCATCCTTGGTCCGATGACTTCTCCATTATACTTCTCAATTTTTTCTTCCTTACGTATTGTCACATTAGAGTCATATCATCCAATACATGTGTTAGGCCTTGAGTACCATATAGCTTCGTGGTTTCATGGTTTCAGCGCCATATGAACTTTCTACATATTATCATACCCTTAAATCATCAATCTTTTAAATCTCGTAATACAACTTTTCATACCATCTATATTTTCTAATAATTTTATATATAAATGAGAAGAGAAAAAGAGAGTGAAAGAGATCGGGCTCTAAAAGCCACCACCCAACCTGTTGCACGAAACTCGAAACCGCCGTGAATCCAAGTCGTTGGTACACATGAGTTATACTCAACTCAATCTTACCCACACATTTATTTTATTAAATTAATTAATAGAAAGAAAAGAAGAGAGAAATAGAGAGAGAGAAAGGGGTGGGGTGGGGTGGGGTTTACTGATCGGCTTCTCAAAGTCAAAGACTCTTACCCGCTCGACACCGTGGCGGTGTTGCTACTCCAACCCAATGGAACCCGCACCTTACCCGCAGCCAACGGGTAGGGTATAACTGATGCTCTTATAAGCTAGTATATGTTTGGATTGACTATAAACTAGCTTATAAGCTAACTTATTGAAACGCTAGTTGAAGTAGCGTTTCAGGTATTAATGTTAATTATTATATTCTAAGATACCCTTTTCGGTCATTTACATACTCATAAGCTAGTTTTCGCCAAACATAATTTATTCATAAGCTAGCTTATCAACTACTAACTAGCTTATCAGTTATCTAGTTTGTCAAACACAACCTTAATAGAAGGTTGAAGAATCTATAATAGGTTTTTTTTTTTTTTTGTAATTCTATAAAATAGAGAATTAAAAGTTAAAATTTTTAAATAAAGTCATATTTTATTCAAAAAGTTTATATATGTATTTAAAAAAACTTTATACAAAAATAATACTAGTTTAATTTTATAGATGGAAATTAATTAAAAAATAATTTCTTTCACCTCTTATTAGGTTTTACAAACTTCCCTAAAACATGAACTTTTTTCTTGTTTTTTTAAAGATAAGACTTTGAAGAACTTGATGGAGCAAAATGAAAAACAAATTCATTATGTTCTTTTTTTAAAAGAATTTGTTATAGATATTCTTACATAATCTAAATGTGTATTTCTATTAGTTTATGTACAAGGAGTCAAAACTCAAAAGGAAGACAAAGGATACAAGCAAGTTTCCTAGCTTCTGGCTAGTTTGTTTGATAAATTATTGGGTCATTGTCAAGGGTGATGGTCGAGTCGAAGCTCTTGTCTAGTGTTCTCTTTTCTTGTTGTTTAAAAAAAATTAGTTTATGTAAACATAGTCGTGGATACAAGTTTTCACATGATATAAAGATATACTTTCTATATATTATATAATTATTATGTTTCTCTCAAAACAACTTTTTGTGACAATAACTCAACCCTCTATTTACTGTATCGTCTTATTGCTATTGAATGCTTTTTACTATTTTTACACACATCAATATAAAAAATAGTGCTTCTTTTACATTTTCAAAGTTATCAATTGATGTAAATGAAGGTACATAGAACAATTTATAATAATAATAATAATAAGTTTGAATAAAATGATGGTTGTGGTGATTGCAAATTGAAAAGAAGAAAAAAATAAAATACTTTTGATTTTGGATGGTGGATCTATGATTGGAAAGTTGAAAATTGAAGATGAAACTAGTGTTTTGAGGGTGTAATTTGTAAATGATAATGCATATATAAAAGTAAATCCTTTGAGCTATGGTTTGGGGTTTTTCTATTAATGAAATTGGTCCTTGTAACTTTATTTGTTACAGAAAAGCTTTCAAGTTTTGCATTTCGTTTAGGAATTCATCTTTGGCTTTAATGACCATCTATTTCCATCCATCAAGTAAGCGTAAACACACAATACATGTCGTAAAACAAAGCCCAACCTGCTCTCCTCTAGACGTTGTCGACAGCCCCTCACCATTGCCCCTTCTTCCTTAATCCTTACCCTCTTCTCGAGACCCATTTTCTCATTCTCTCTAGAGCGTTGTTTTCTTTTTCTGGTTGATGAGTTGGAGAGTACCTATAGTGCCCTTTGACTACATCCTAATTGCCTAATACATATTGTTATAATACTCCTCGGGTTCATTGATTTTGCTGTGGATTTTGGGGAAATTTGGATTTCAAATTCATTTCAATCACGTGTTTAGTCTATAGGATTATCTGGATTTAAAACCTTAGGATTTCTTTGAAATCCCTCAAACATAACGTTTTGAAATCCCACGGGATGACTAGGGTTTCAAGGATTTTGTATGATTTATATAAAATAATGTTTTAAAGTATGTTAAAAACATTTGTTTTCTAATAATCTATTAAATAAATGGTAATTGAATTAATTTGTGATATCTTTTATAAATTAATTGTGAATTTTTATAAGTAATGAAATTAAAATGCATTTCAAATCTCGGGAACCAAACACACACAAACATTTCAAATTAAAGATTTCAAATCCTCTCAAATCCTCTCAAATCCAATCCCTCCGAATCCAAATGCCTACATTAAATCCAATTAATCAAATCCATTGCATTCATGCAAACCAAATGAACCCTTATTAATTTACTAGTTTTTGTATGTTCAAGGTAGGGATTCAATGGCGTCGAGCGAGTCCAATATGGTTCTACAACTTGAGGGTGGTTCAAAAAGATGACATTGAAGATGCCAAAAAATGGAGTAGACGGATAATATCCAAGAAATAAATCTTAAGATAAAATATGATATTTAACCGAAAAGTTTTGATTTAATAATGATTCTTGAAGTTGGTTTAACTTATGATATATGATTTTTTACGTTTCAAGGATGGATCAACCAAAAAGACTACAAATCATATATCATATATTATATATATGGATCAACAAAAAAGTAACAAATCAAAAATGATGGACAGTGTAGCCAAAAATGATGGATCAACCAAGGAGATATCATGTCACGTTTTTAATTAAGAAAGACTATACCGTCCATCATTTAATTGAAGTTGATGGAAACATAACGAACATTAGAATAGATGACAAAATCCAAAGTAATAAAAATCATGAAGATTCTCTTGTAATAGATAAAATTGAAGGTCCAATTCTATAATAACCAACAAATCATATGGACCACATCCACAATTTAAGTCTATATATAATCACATTCATAGATCCACCTTTAGCTAAAGTGTGGTCACCTTTTCAACTTTATACTCAAAACTAAGTACTATGTAATTTATATTTCAAATGTAAAACTTCAGTTTATATGTGTTAGGGTAAAAATCCACAATCGCACGACGACCTACTATAATCGTAAGACAAATGTTAGGACAATAGTCCTGTATTAAGATAAGGTCCTGAGATAAAAACTAAGAGGACTATCGAACAAAGATCACTAAGCATCGAACGTATACAACGAATAAGACGCACGATGACTATATTGTCGTACGACGATACTAACGAATAACATACAAAGTTTATATGTTTGATGCAGATAAGCTGATTATCATATCTAACAATTGTCCACCTTTGAGAAAGTCCGAGATTGAGTACTATGCTATGCTTGTTGGAGTTCATCACTACAACGAACAAGTCGTAAGTTATGTATCGTTCGACAGCATCAAGATCAACCGTTACAAGCAAGATTCTCGCAGCAGTTACAATCTAGACATTAACTCTCAGCAATACCGTTGGACAGTTACTCTCCGAGCATTAATTAAAGACAATAACGTTGGACGGTTACGATTCACTCATTGATGAGCCACAATACCGTTGGACCGTTATTCTCAAGCCACTATAAAAGAAGAATCAAGCCAGCATTGCAGCAGGGGAAGTCTATTCGAAGCTCACAAGTTCTATAGCAATTATTCTTGAGAATCATCTGTAATTTACATTCGATTTCATAGTTTTCTCAATTGTAATCGTACGACCAAAGCTGTATAACTGAAGGACATCACCCCTGATTGGTGAACATAGTGCTCTGTCGACTTATCTTTTAGGTCGACCGCAGGTTTTTTCCTCGTTTGAGGTTTTTCCTGCGTCATCAAATTATTTGTCTCATTTTACTTTTCCGCACTTATCATTGATTGTAATTTCTTTCTCTCGACGGTTAAGCCTCACACAAGTTTCTTACGACATCGAGTTGTGTAATTTTTTACATAAACAATATGTTTACTGAAATATCAATGTCAAAAATATGTTTTAATATTATAGTTTGTTGAAAATATGTTTACCTTTTACCCATTTGTAATTTATTCACTCTCTCAATTCTATTAATATCGATTCTCTTTGCTCTTTAAAAATCATGTTGATATGAGTTGGAAGTAAAAAATTATAATCTTTTGAAATTTATCGCTTATCTCATCTATATATAATAAAAGAGTAACTGATTTGACACGTGTCGTGCTTTGGTGAGCCGAATTGCCACATGTCGCGTTCTGGTGAGCCGGTTTCGGTTATCAAAACAATAAATAAAATAATGTAAAAGACAAATATCACTTTCAAAAATTCTCTACATAATTAAATCAAACGGTTTAAAAAATTCTCTACATAATTAAATCAAACCTTTTAATCCAAACTATAGATAAATATCAATCTACCTATTTTATCTCTATCTATCTCAAATTACTCGTATGATTTTTTAATTAAATTACCCCGTGTATTACACGGGATAAAACCTAGTTACATATATATTGATCTCCAAATTTATTTAGTATTTAGATCTACAAAAATAAGCAAATTAACAAAAATCTATCTCAATCTAAGTAAGTGTAAAAAAAGTTATCACATCTCAACGTTTACCGTGAATATGATTACGAAATTGATTACAAACTAAAAAGAATGAAGAATTACAAACAACTGGATCTCTATATTTTTCAGCATTTAGATCTAGAAAAATAAACAATTTCAGAAACAAAATCATCCTGGTTATGAGTAAAAAGTTATAGTTTCCCAAAAAATTAAAACGCTTATATCTAAAAACACAGTGCTTTCTGCTTTGCTTCAAAATAATCATCTCCATCCGAGTTACAAGTTAAAAGTTATGAGCTACCAAGATTGACTACGAATATGATTACAAACGAAATGTGTGGCTAATTATTGCATGCATATAAGTATTGTAGCATTGTAACACCTTAGGCAAATCTCATATCGCCGTGGACAAGAGAGATGTCAGGTTTATAAGTAAACTCGGACTTTATTAGACACACCGCGTTTTTAGGGCCACAAGCATGACAAGTTCATGAGAACTCTACACTTAAGCATGCTTGGGTGGGAGCAATACCAAGATGGGTGATCCCCTAAAAAGTTCTCGTTAGGTTGCCATAAGTCATAAGCCAGTGAGGCAAAGTAGACATAATTGTGTAGTGATAGGTGAGGTGTTACAAAAATACATGCTAATCACGAAAACATAGCCAAAGTACCGATTCATTAAAAATCATGAACTAACTATGTGAATGGTAGTTGGATGGTTATTAAACAACAAAACGTGAAAAATATGATACAAGAATACATATAAGTACTTTACAAGGACTAATTGACCAAGGCAATGTGCTTAAATAGAAGTAGCAATGTTGAACCAATCAATGCAAGTGAGAACTTAACTTTCTAAAAATATTTAAAACTCTTTTTCAAGATGTTACTCTCGTAACAAACGATTAAAAGGGATATTAAGATATGATAAACAATTTTTATAGATTCTCAGTTTTTTTTACCTATTTGCATATTAAAATCTATGATTGTTAACAAATCATCTAATAACCGGCACTAAACTTTCCATCTAAATCAATTTGTTAAATAAAAGATTACCAAAGTACCAATTCTGCACATTTAGCGTCAAGTTTGTCACAAAGTTGTGCCACTGTCGTTCGAGGCTATCACAACCTTGTCATTCTGTCTTTGCATATGTTAATTAAAGTTCGTGTCAAATTTAACGAAACATGAATCGTCATTCGAGATTCACATTCAACTTCAATAACTTATTTATTTTAGAGATACAATATTATACAAATATTGACTACTTTTACTTAGATATTATTGATTTTCTCTTTCCTAAAACATCTCTGGTTTTAATAGCAAACCACTTCAATAGGGACAACATATCTTATACCAAATTTGATGTAAATGAATACTAATACGCTGGATTTGGTGTAACATTATTAGTTTACACAAACCAGAAAAGATGAAAACAATATACATAAAATCTTATACTTTTGTGTAAGATTTAATGTTATCTATAGAAATAGATCTACCATATCATGTTTTACACCATTGTTTGTGGATTTGACATTAACAACTGAAAATAACCTGAAAATAATTTTTAAGAAGTTATTCAAATTTGAAGAATTTTTTTTTTCAAACAACACGTTAACCTTTTTATACCAAACACTTAAACCAAATACAACAAGGTCCAAACGAGGCCAAAATCAAAAAACCAACAGGCAAAACCTACAATATGATCACAAGCAAGGAGACCAGAATGAAAGATAAACAGGTACCGACTAAAAGAAGAAACGACCCGCATCGCCAATTTACGCGGGATAAATTTAGCGGTCCTGTGGCCAATAACAAAGACCGAACCAAGATAGAGCACACACGTTCGTTGACTGTACAACCTCGATTAGCTCCCGCCAACAAAAAATTGAAGGATTTTATTCACTCACTTCTAATCTTTCCATTTTAAAAAAAGATTTAAAGAAAAAATTGTTAGCATGCAAATAAAACTCCCAAAGCTTTGAATCCCAATTTTAAATAACTTATTTAGAGATGCTCTAATTAATTCGCATATAGTCAACATACAACATAAGTGATATTAACGCATGTGAATATAGTACTACTATATATGACTATTTATTTAGCATTATATAATAGACTTGTTCTTTACTATTAATAAATAATATTGTTTGATGAATTTAACGCACCTCAAAGTGGGTGTCACAAGTTTCGCAACGGCTCTATAAGTCTATAAGTTAATTAAATATGTTTTATATTTTTTAATTAAGAAAATTAAATTAATCATAGAAATTTGAGTCAAATCGCATTCGCATCTATCCAATATTCTCGTTCACCAACTTTTTACGAGCCAAATATGCCCTACAACTAATCAATTGGCCAAGAAGCCAATTTTATAATCATACATATTTTATATTTAATTATCTTTTTTTACATCTGTTAAACAATAAGCAATTATTTATTGATTAAAAACGTTAAAACAATATATGAACGATGAAAAAGAAAAGGATCCTTATAAATTCTTTTAGATAATAGCATCTATAAATGAATAATCACCCCTCTTATAATAATCATCGAGAAGCGTTTTTATATACCAAGATACATCTCAGTTTTGAAGTTGAGAATTCAAACACTTAATTCTGATCCATATTTTGTTTTGTTATTTTTATATGTTGGATTTTGTTTGGTGTGGTTTTGAGGAGAGATTGGGTGGGGGGGGGGGGGGTGTTCGACTGATTTATCAGGATTTTGGATCGTTCGATTAGTATAAAGTAAGTGCTTATTTTATATTTGAATGTGTTTTTCAACTACATGTGGGGTAATATTTGTGATTTTAATCAAATTTAAACATTGAAAATGTTAAGAAGTAAATAAATACTAATAAGTTGTACTTTATTATTATGAAATAAGGTAAATGTTTTATAGTATTTAAAAGATATTATAGTAGGAATATACTAGTCATATAAGATTCTGATAATTCAACTTAAAAAATGGGAAAAAAATATTGACGAATATTATAATAAAGAGAATAAAATATTTGGTAACTTAATAGATAAGTATGTATGATTAAAAAATAATTCCATTAAAAGCTAACTTATATCGGTTCTAACTTTCAATTACATTAGTTAACTTTATTTAGTTGTAACCTCTAACTTAAGAAATATTTGCATGAACAAACCATATTTGATGTTTAATAAGTTGTTTTTAAGAGTTTTTATGAGAAATATTATAATATAACAAATATCTGATAATGGTGAATCGAAAGCAACAACATCCTTTTTAATAGCGTTGGCATTGGCCAGGCTAGCTAGGGTAGGCTCATAAACCGATTTAAGTTAACTTTAATACTAGATGTCAATATTTTATTTAATTAAGAAACTAGCTTTCGGCATATCCATTTTAGCTGTTTGTTAAAGGAAGGACCTCCTAGAGGGGAGTCTTTGATGATGGATGTCTTTTGGCTACCTATTCTACCTTTAAGCCATGCTTGGACTTAATTAGACACCCAGATAAGTGCTAACGGTGGTACATGCCACCATATTGTTCCTTCGTTGTATGGTAAAACAATTTAGGGTCATGAAAGGTACAATCGTATCGTTTTAGAATGTGCAATCGTATCTCGTAATCAACCTAAAAAATCAAAAGAAATTCTTGAAATCAACCATAAAAACCGGAAATAGAACTCTTAAAATAACAAAAAAAAACCTCTTTGCATAATGAAAACTCAAAAATCTCTTAAAATCAAGCAAAAATACTTTAAAAGAAATCCTTTAAAATTGAAAATTAAGCTAAAAACACATTAAATTATATCGAAAAAATGTAGATCCATAAATATATAAAAAAGTTCATTGGTCCGGCCCGAAAGTGTTACTCATACACATCAATGTATGTACAAATTCTTAATGGTCGAACATAAAAAACTATGTAGCGCAATGTGGCATTGATTTTGAATCTCACTCAATGTCTCTATTACTTCGATATAGAAATAAACGTTGAAGACTTTTTTTTTTACCATTTAGGTTAACTTCAATAAAAACAAATCGAAATGTATGGAAACGGTCAGAAATATATATATAATTATAAAGAGTTATCTATCATGGATATATAGGGTTTGTTTGAAGATTTTTGATGCCTTATATAAAAATGCTAAAAAATGTCTCTATATCTATTTTTAAAGCAAACAAAATGATAAAAATGTGTGATCTTTTAAAAGGTTTGGAATCTAGTTAAGGCTTTAAGCTATGCTGATCATTCTTATATTTTTATTAATTATAGAAGGATACAAACGAGACATAAAAAACAAAATCCAAATTAAAAGATATAGACATATACATATATCACCTAAAACGATATATTCATGCATTGCTTGAAATAGAAATATCAGTCAGTTTTTCGTATTCGACGTTCACTAAAAATTTACTTTTTAATACTCAAAATTGTTAACTCGTTGAGCCTTTCGTGACTCATGGTGGACCGTAAAATATATATGATTTCAATAACTTAGTTTTGTATCTTCGTTTTCTTGAATCTAGCTTCATGACTGTTAATAAGTTGGAAATGGAAGAAATCGGAAAAATAAAGCTGAAAAATAATAGAAATTCAATTGAGTTGTTGAAATGGTAAGCGTTCACAAGTTTACCATGTGCTATCAATACCCGTCATTGTGTTTATTGTTAAAGCCCAGTTGCTCAAAATCCAAAACTAGTAGTAATAGATGAAAATTTGATGCCCTTTGGGCTTTGATGCCCTATGCGGTTACACTGGCTGCACGTGGCCAAGACTGGGCCTGTAGGTACACCATAAATCCATAATGTATATGTATCATAAGTTGGTTTCGTGTTTTCCCATGAACGACTGTAAAATAGTCGGCATATTAGATATAACATATGGTTATTTCTAGAGAATATTAAGATAGGGTTGAGTTCCGATAAGAAATGTCAAATTTGACGAGAAGCGTGAAAAATTGTCATCAATTGTTAGGATGAGAAATTTTCGAACAATAAGATGAAATATACTGAGATAAGATTCAACAAAATGCATCGAATAATTTTTTTTTAAACCGAAATTTATCTATGGTTTAAACGTACTTCTAACATGATCTGATGCTTATTAAGATTTATAATTTTATTTTGAACTTGAATTTTAGAGGAATCTAATCTTAAGACATATGGGTAGAGGTGCACAAAAATCCGGTTATCCGATTTTGCGCAAAAACTATCCGAATCCGTTTTATAAAAACCGAATTTTTTTCAAACCGGATTGGATTTTTTTCAAACCGGAATTTTTTCAAACCGGATTTTAACCGGATTGGATCCGATCCGTTTGACCGATAACCGGTTTAAACCGAACCGGTTTCAATCAAACCGGTAATGTCTATGTGAGCTTACTGCTGTTGGGCCTGAAATCCAAAAAAAATTCACGGCCCATAAAAAATACGACCCACACCAATTCAGATTAGATTTCAATTGAATTTTCTGAATTTTCTAGCCCAAAAAAAGACCCAATAGAGGACCGGTTCCACCGGAAACCGTTTCAATCGATCCGAAACCGTTCCATCGGATATGGATTTTTTCGAAAAACCGGTTGAAATCCGAACCGGTTTCTAACAAAACCGGTTTCTGACAGATCCGAAAAAAACCGGTTTAGTATAAATCCGATCCGGATCGGATAAAAATCCGGTCATGTGCACCTCTACATATGGGCACCACTATGTACCGCCCTCAACGGCCTTGTTTGACTGTTTGGAATGGCTAACCACATTGCGCTCCATGGGCCCAACTTTTAATTTGTTGTTATTATATCCTCATAAATTTATGCATTATTGTACCTTATTTTATTACCTTTTACTCTTTAGCAATTTTTTTTATAGTAGATTAGATATATTTTACTTAAAGTTGTAAACAAGCTAACCATAAGGTTTGTGGCATACTGGTTAGGGCTTGTGGAAAATATGGATCAATAACTCATCTATCGTGGATTCAAATCTAGACGTTAACGACTTGTGACCACTGAGGAATTATCTTAGTACTGTACGTTTAGCAGTCAATAATTGTCAGGGATTAGTCTAAACAAAATGCATAGGATACCATTTGAAAAAAGTTGTAAACAAGTTGAATGAATATAAACGTAAATTAGTTTTTGTTTGTTTGTTTAACTAAACTGGACATACTCACGATCATAAATATAAGTAGACAAACTTTTTTGTATTGATGTCTGTTCGTTAAGAAAATGTGTGTGTTCATATTTGTTTATTAAGATGCTAAACGGACGTGAAAGAATAAACTTAAACAGGAAAAAAATACTTAACAAATGAACACATAGGAACAAAATATGGTCATTATTACTCATCATTTTGTTCCTTTATAATATAACAAAATGTAAGACCAGACAAATTTATGAGAGATAAAAAGAGAAGTAAAAAATATTAATTTAATTATTAAATTTACATATTAATGTCATAATATATAAATATACTGATTCATATAAACAAAATTAAACGAAAATTAATGGATGAATATTAACAAACATTAAAGAATAAATGTAAATAAACGAATGAGCGAGTCTTTATTTATGTTCGTTCATTTAACTAAATAAATAGAAACAAGGTGTTTATGTTTAATTTTTTATTAAATCAATAAACATAAAACAAACTTCTGGACTAACGATTCACACATGATTTGTTGAATGTTCGTTTCGTTTATAGCCATGTATATATTCTAGTAATAGGAACTAATCTTATGAAATAATAAAGTTAATATAATTTCTACCAACCTTGACATCGATATCAATGAAGAGCAAATTAAAGATTTGATCACTTGAACTACCAACCATATACACAACCAAGCATCCCAGATTGACATAACTTCGATCAACTTCTTACAAATTTATTAGGGAACCTAACTAAAAATTAGGCCCAAGTAACTAGACCTGCCAAGCTTGAACCAGAACTACGATTATTAAACCACACTTTAACCGGACCCACAACCATCAAACAAACTGAACTAAAACTTGAACATAACCATAGCTTGAACTAAACCAACAACCACCGACCGCGAACCAATTACCCACTACCATGAACCATTTATTACTACCATGAAACACGAACCAAATCCGTTACCACTACCACAAACTAGTGATGGCCAAACGAAACCGAACCGAAAGGCCAACCCGAACCCGACCCAGTGCCAAACCGGTTTACAGCTAGGCCCGGTCCAGCCCAGTTTACAGCCCGAAAGCTAGGCCCAGTTTGGGTTTTCTAGGAATTCTCCGGCGCGAACCGGTTTGAACCCGAACTGGTTCAAGAATCGGTCCCAACCCGGGTTAAGCCTGAACCGATCACAATTTCAAATTTTTCAAAAAATATAGTAGTTGTATAGAGCCTTTTATAGCCATTTTTTTTTGTTTTTTCATCTTCCAAATGCATATAAATACTAGTGGGATGTTATGGATCAAACCACCATTTCCCAACTAGCAAAAAACGCTTAACTTTCTCATTTCTCGGCTCTCGTATATATGTTTCTCGCAATATTTGTTTCTCTAGTTCTCTAGTTCTCTACTCTCGAGTTCTCGTGTTCTTGTATTCTCTAGTCTACGAAATGGCCGAACAAAATTACACTATTCTTAAGTGGTTATTTCTTATTAGAATGATAGTATTATACACGAAAGAACCAAACAAAGATTAAAAAAAATGTTACGAAAATGGTCCGAACCGAACCCAACCCGGTTTGGCCCGACCCGAACCGGTTTGGCTAACTCGGTTTTGAACCAACCTTAAACGGGTTGACCATTACTTCTTCCAGCTGGCCCGAACCCGAACCGGTTTGACTCTAACCCCGTTTAGCGGAACACTGTAGCAATCCGGTTTTGAGGCTGGTCCGGCCCGGTCCGAACTCAAAATATGGCCATCACTACCACAAACTAAACCCGTTACCATTATTACTGACCAGTTACCACACGACGAACCACAAATTAATCCGTAAATGAAATAAAATAGAAAGAATAGTAAGAAATATCCAATAATAATTAATATTATTGTCCTTTGAATAGTACATTTACAACAATTAAAATATGCATTATATATCTTATCTTACAACAACAATAATAAAAAAAAAAAAAAAAACTTAATGCACTTTTAATGATGCATTCATGTGAATGGTATAATAAACCAACAAAAGAAAATTTGATATCAAATATTCAAACACTTAAAAAAAATACAATTATAACGATATATATATATATATACACTTATAAAATATACATATATAACCGTTAGATCCATATTTGTTGACCCGGTCTGTTTTCTAACCGTTTGAAACCCACCTCCATAGATTCCATTCCCTCCATAACCCCACTTTCTTCAACCTTCTTCACTTCATTCTTCAAATTCCCCCAAAATTCCCCCAAATTTCCAAAATCAATCTCTGATTTCCATCATCACCATCATCATCATCATGAATCCAAGAAACCACCTTGTTTTCTTGATGATTTCAATCTCAATTTTCACAGTATCCTCCCAAGATCTCACCTTCCACTTCTCATCACTATCCCTCCGTAACCTAACCCTCCTCGGCGACTCCTACCTCCGAAACGGCGTCGTCGGCCTCACCCGAGACTCCGGCGTCCCGGCGGCCTCCTCCGGCACCGCCGTCTACGCCTCCCCGGTCCCCTTCCTCGACCGCACCACCAACTCCGCCGCCTCCTTCTCCACCCGCTTCACGTTCTCCGTCGACAATGCCGACCGCCAAACGGCATCGTTCGGTGACGGGTTGTCGTTTTTCATATCGCCCGACCCGGAAACCCTCGGGTCGCCCGGCGGGTATTTGGGTCTGGTCAACTCCTCGCAGCTGACCAAGAACAAGTTCGTCGCGATCGAATTCGATACCCGGCTCGATTTGCATTTTAATGACCCGAATGATAACCATGTCGGGTTGGATATCGATAGCTTGACGTCGGTCAAGACGGCCGATTGCGCGTCGATCGGGATCGATTTGAAGTCGGGGAGGTTTATAACGGCTTGGATCGATTACTGGAACGAAGGGAGGAATTTGAAAGTGTTCTTGAGCGATTCGGGTTATAAACCGAGTAACCCGCTTCTCGATGTGGATACGGATCTTTCCGGGTTTTTTCAAGAGTCGATGTATTTGGGGTTTTCGGGTTCGACCGAAGGGAGCACGGAGACGCATTTCGTCCACGATTGGAGCTTCACGTCGTTCGGGATCCAACGGGTCAACCCGAGGACCAATAACCCGCATAACCCGCATAATGTGACGGATAACACGGTCTCGAAAAACCCGGCGTTCGGGGTCCCAGACGACGATCAGGGTAACGACGGTGGTCGTCGTCATAAAAAGATCGGGTTGGTGGTCGGGATCTTGGGCCCGGTGTTCTTTTGCGGGGTCCTGTTGGTTTTCGGGTATGTTTCGTTCAGGAAATGGAGACGGGCCAACGCCGAGATGAACATCCAGGCCGAGCTCTTAACGGGCCCGAAACAGTTTAGCTACAAGGAGCTTAAGACGGCCACTAACGGGTTCCATTCGGGTCGGATCATTGGGCACGGGGCGTTCGGGTCAGTCTACAAGGCGGTCCTCCCGTCCTCCGGGACCACGGCCGCCGTGAAACGGTCGAAGCACTCCCACGAGGGGAAGACTGAGTTTTTGGCGGAATTATCGATCATTGCGTGCCTCCGACACAAGAATCTGGTTCCGCTCCAAGGATGGTGTGTCGAGAAAGGCGAGTTATTGCTCGTTTACGAGTTCATGCCGTATGGGTCCATCGATAAGGTTTTGTATCAAGATTCCGAGCATTGGAGCTTCTTAAAATGGAGGCATCGGTACGATATCGCTTCCGGGTTGGCCTCGGTTTTGACGTACCTCCACCAAGAATGCGAGCAACAGGTGATCCACCGAGATATAAAAGCGAGCAACGTGATGCTCGATGCGAACTTCAAGGCCCGATTAGGCGATTTTGGGTTGGCCCGGCTCATGGACCACGATAAGAGCCCGGTCTCGACCCTAACGGCCGGGACCATGGGGTATCTGGCCCCCGAGTATCTCCAATACGGGAAGGCCACCGATAAGACCGACGTTTTCAGCTACGGCGTGGTGGTATTGGAGTTGTGTTGCGGGCGGAGGCCGATCGAGCGGGAAACCGACGGTCACAAGATGATCAATTTGGTCGATTGGGTGTGGGGGTTGCACTCGAGGGGCGCGATTGGCGACGCGGTGGATCCGCGCCTCAACGATGAGTTCGATCCCGAGGAGGTTCGGAAGCTTTTGTCGGTCGGGTTGAGTTGCGCGAATCCCGATAGCGAGAAGCGGCCGTCGATGAGGCGGGTGTTTCAGATACTGAACAACGAGGCCGAGGAGATAAAGGTGCCGAGGGTGAAACCGATGTTGAGCTTTGCGAGTAGTTTGTTGAGTATCGAGGATATTGTATCGGCTTTCGATCGTGAAGAAGAGGAAGACGAAGAGGATGCGAGTCGATCGGTGTCGGAGATCGGCATCGATCGATCTCGAGTGTAGTAGATTTGGGATTTTTGATGTGTTCGTTTGCAACGTGTATATAATATTTGTTTTTATACGTGTATACGACTCTTATACTTGAATTTTATTGAAACATATGTTAGAAAAACTAAAATCGTAAGTGTTATTTAATGTTTTAATAAATTGGGATAGATTAATTTGGGCATTAAAAGGCTTTAGAAAGTGGAAAGGTCCATGGACCTAATAGATGCAATGATACCACTGGTTACAAAAGGGGGAAAATTTTATAACAAACTTAAATGGAAATGCTATTTTTTTAATTAAAGTTAAATTAAGGGATTGTTTATCAAATGATTTATTAGATCGGTTACTTTATCGGATTAATATGATAGGGGACCAAGAACCCATGGGATTTTAAGTCAAATGTTTGCTGGATTTCAGTTCCAAAAACTTTATTTGCAAACCAAATGGTACCTAATAGACTTTCAGGTTGTCAATACTCAATACAAT